>BQNB010066263.1:0-34630 GCA_026074375.1 Tanacetum coccineum
CATACTCCCGGATTACTATAATTGAGATTTTTTTATTCTTATCCTTATATTTATATATTTATAAGTATATTTATTTTATATTTATATATATATTTATAAAGGGTATAATCAAGTCTAATCAATTTTTAGCGCCGTTGCCGGGGAGGATTGTATACGATTGTTGAAGTCGTTTGACAATTTGTGTTTGAGGATCCTTCCGTGAGAAGTTATTTTGCTTATTTTCTTTTTAAAAAAATACAAAAACATTTTTCATTTCTTTTATTAGTAAATATAATATAATAAAAAAAAACCATTGTCCGTAAAAAAAATAAAAAAAATTACCAAGTTGGTAAAAGAACACCAACATATAATACTTTTAACTGAAGTATTATCCATTAATAAGTTCCAGAACCAAAGATCAAAAACTTACCTTTTGTGTCTCTCGCGAGGTACGGCTCACCTTTGAAAGTTAAACAAACTCCTTTGTGCGTTTTTCTTTTAGAGAGCAACCGTGAAGCTTGTTGATTATTAGGTTTAAGTGTCTTATCTCATTGTCCGTTATTAAAATATATTGTGAATACATTGTTGAAAAACCAAAAAATATATATATATATATAAAAATATAAAAAAGAAAAAAAGAAAAAAAAATTAGTATAAATTTTCTTTTTACATTTTAGTGCATGCGCACTCGTTCTCAATCCCGTAATCTTAACCGTCAACAACAACAAGTCCCACCGACTTTTGTTGAACCATTTAATCTTGTGGAACCTATTGAAAATCAAGCTCATCCCGTAGTTACGATGGACGATAATTGTACTATGGCTCAATTGCTCGAAGCACCCACCGTGGGTTAAGAGGATGCCATCGTTGTTCCCGAGATCCCCGCGGACAACTTTGAGCTTAAGCATGGTTTGCTTACCCTCGTTCAAAACAAACAATTTTTCGGACATGACAAAGAAGACCCTCATGCTCACAGGGCCGTTATTTCCAACAAATCACTGTCTACGTGAAGTTCTCGAACGCCCGATACGTCGTATAAGCTTATCCTTTCCCATTTCTCCTCTAGGGTCCGCCCGATTAGGCTTGAAAAAGAACCCCAACGATCGATTCTTACATGGGATGATCTTGTTTCAAAATTCATCAACAAATTTTTCCCTCCTTCCAAAACAACAAATCTTCGAAATGAAATCACGAGATTTCAACAACGATTTGATGAAACTTTTTACGAGGCATGGGACCGATTCAATGATCTTCTTCGGGCATGCCCACATCATGGATTTTCGGAATTACATCAACTCGATACTTTCTATAATGCTTTGAACTCTAATGATCAAGATTCGTTGAATTCCGCCGCGGGTGGTAACTTTTTGGATAAAATGCCCCGTGATTGCCTAAGAATCATTGAAAGCAAATCTAAAGTTCGTAATTCACGTAACAAACCGGTTGTTGCCAAAGTGAGTTCGAGCTCTTCCACCCCCGGTATTTCTCCTGATGTTGCCGAACTTAAAGATATGGTGAAAGATTTACTTCTCGATAAGAAAAACCAATCCCAAACTCCCGCTCCCGTCAAAGCGGTCGAGGAAAGTTGTGTAACTTGCTGTGGTACTCATTCGTACCGAAATTATCCCGCCACCGATGGCAACGTTTATCATGACAATATTCAAGAATATGTTTCACAAGCCGCGCAGCTAATTTCAATCAAGGAAATACCGGTTACCGAGCCCCGATTGCTAATCAAATTCGACCTCCTGGTTTTCCTCCCGTTCAACAAAACCAAGGAAATAACCAAAACTGTTACAACCAAAACCGGGGGAATAATTACAACCAAGGCCAAATTTACCGACCACCAATTAGTCAACCCCCGGTTCACCAAGCTCTACCTTACCAAGCCCCGGCTCCGCAAACACAAGGCGTGTCAAAGGATGATTTTCAAAACTACGTAAAAGCTAATGATGCAGTTATAAGAAATATGCAAAATCAAAATCAAAACTTGCAAAATCAAATGACCAATTTAACGGACATGCTTTCCAAGTTTGTGAATTCTAATACCGCTTCTACTTCAGGCTCGGGTTCTCGCCCTAGTAATACCATTACTAACCCGAAGGTAGATTTGATGGGTATTACCACCCGAAGCGGTGTTGCTTATCAAGGACCCACGATTCCTACTACTTCTTCTTCTCTTCCTAAAGTAGTGGAACGTGAAACCGAGGTGACAAAGGACACGGTGCCTCTTACTAATAATGGAAGTACCAAAGACGTCTAACCTCCGGTTGTCCAAGTTCAACCTCATGTATCAAATTTTAAGCCCGTTGTTGCTCCCGAAAATGCTTCGATGCCTAACCCGAATCCGTCAATTCTGTATCCTTCGAGACGTAATGATGAAAGGCGCCGTGAAAAAGCTAATGACCAAATTAAGAAATTCTACAAAATCTTTAAAGATTTGAGTTTCGAAATTAGCCTCACGGATGCTTTGATTCTTATGCCAAAATTTGCCTCGACTCTTAAAGCTTTAATTGGAAACAAAGAAAAATTAAGTGAAATGGCTAGAACACCTTTAAATGAGCATTGTTCGGCGGTTATCCTCAACAAGTTACCCGAAAAACTTGGAGACCCCGGCAAATTTCTCATACCGTGTGATTTTCCTGGAATGGATGAGTGCTTAGCCTTGGCCGATCTTGGCGCTAGCATTAATCTCATGCCATTATCCGTGTGGAAAAAGCTTTCTCTTCCGGAGCTCACTCCTACTTGTATGACTCTTGAACTAGCGGACCGTTCGATCCCCCACCCGATCGGTATCGCCGAAGATGTCGACGTAAAAGTAGGAAAGTTCCAATTTCTAGCCGACTTTGTAGTCATAGACTTTGATGCCGATCCCCGAGTTCCCCTAATTCTCGGGAGATCCTTCTTAAAGACCGGACGTGCTTTGATTGATGTTTACGAAGGTGAATTAACTCTTCGTGTTGGAAAAGAAGCCGTAACATTCAATCTTGATCAAACTTCGAGATACTCCTCTAATTATGATGATATGACGGCGAACCGAATTGACGTCATTGAAATGACTTGTGAGGGGTATTCTCAAGAAGTTCTCAGTTTCTCCGATATGATCGCGAGTGGTAATCCCACTCCTTATTATGACCCGATCGTTTCTACCTCTTCTCCGACTCTCACTCCCTTCAGGGATAGTGATTTTCTTCTCGAGGAAGTCGACGCTTTCCTTGCTCTTGAAGATGATCCAACTTCACCGGAAGTTGATGACTCTTATTATGACCCGAAGGGGGATATTCTTCTTCTTGAAGCATTTCTCAATGATGATCCATCATTACCCCCTCCCACTCAAGGAAATTATTTGCCTGAAATTCAAAAAGAACTTAAAGTTTGTGAAGCTAAAACTGATAAATCTTCAATTGATGAACCTCCCGAGGTCGAACTCAAGGACTTACCTCCTCATCTCGAATACACATTTTTGGAAGGTGACGACAAGTTGCCCGTCATAATTGCTAAAGACTTGAGTGTCGAGGAAAAAGCCGCTCTCATAAAGGTTTTGAAGTCACACAAGCGAGCCATCGCTTGGAAACTCTCTGACATCAAGGGTATTAACCCAAAATTTTATACTCACAAGATTCTTATGGAAGAGGACTACAAACCGGCGGTTCAACACCAAAGATGGGTGAATCCAAAAATCCACGATGTCATCAAAAAGGAGGTTGAAAAACTTCTTGACGCCAGATTAATTTACCCGATCTCGGATAGTCCTTGGGTAAGCCCCGTACATTGCGTACCGAAAAAAGGTGGTTTTACCGTTGTTGAAAATGATGAAAATGAATTAATTCCGACTCGATTGGTTACGGGATGGCGTGTATGCATTGACTACCGAAAGTTAAATGAAGCCACCCGTAAAGACCACTTTCCACTACCGTTTATGGATCAAATGCTTGAGAGATTAGCGGGAAACGAGTACTATTGTTTTCTCGATGGTTTCTCGGGTTACTTTCAAATTCCCATCGACCCTCATGATCAAGAAAAGACAACATTCACGTGTCCTTACGGAACGTTCGCCTACCGTCGCATGCCTTTTGGCTTATGCAATGCACCGGGCACGTTCCAAAGGTGTATGATGGCTATCTTTCATGATATGATCGAAAAAACGATGGAAGTCTTCATGGACGACTTTTCGGTCTTTGGGAATTCATTCGAAAATTGCCTCTCTCGTGTAGACAAGATGCTTCAAAGGTGTGAAGACACCAATCTTTGTCTAAATTGGGAAAAGAGTCATTTTATGGTAAAGGAAGGCATTGTCCTTGGCCATAAGATTTCCAAAAAAGGGATTGAGGTTGATAAAGCCAAAATCGATGTGATTGCTAAGTTACCTCATCCCACCACCGTAAAGGGTGTTCGGAGTTTTCTTGGTCATGCCGGTTTTTACCGACGATTCATTAAGGATTTTTCCAAAATTTCCCGACCGATGACTCATCTTCTTGAGAAGAATACTCCGTTCATTTTCTCCGATGATTGTATTCAAGCTTTTCAAACATTAAAGAAAAAACTTACTGAAGCTCCAATCTTGATTGCCCCAGACTGGGACCTACCCTTTGAGCTTATGTGTGATGCAAGCGACTTTGCCATAGGTGCAGTCTTAGGGCAACGTCATGAAAAACACTTTAGGCCTATACATTAAGCTAGTAAAACAATGAACGAGGCGGAATCACATTACACCATGACGGAGAAAGAAATGTTAGCCGTGGTGTATGCCTTCGAAAAATTCCGATCTTACCTCATCTTAAACAAAAGCATAGTGTATACGGATCACTCCACCCTAAAATATCTATTTGCTAAAAAAGATTCCAAGGCAAGATTGTTCCGGTGGGTTCTCCTCCTTCAAGAGTTCACATTCAAAGTAATTGACAAAAAAGGAGTCGAGAATCTCGCGGCCGAACCTCTTTCCTGATTAGAAAATCCGTATGAAAATGTGCTCGACCCAAAAGAGGTAAATAAAAATTTTCCTCTCGAGACACTTAATATGGTGACTTCTCGTGGTGACTCAAGTACCCCGTGGTTTGCCGATTATGCAAATTACCACGCGAGGAATTTCATTGTTAAAGGGATGTCGTCCTAACAAAAGAACAAGTTTTTCAAGGATGTTAAACACTACTTTTGGGACGACCCCTATTTGTTCAAAATATGTGCGGATCAAATGATCCGGCGGTGTGTTGCAGGCCAAGAAGCTATTGACATCCTCAAAGCTTGCCATAGTGGACCCACCGGGGGACATTACGGTACCAACTACACCGCCAATGTGACACTTATCAACGTTAAGGAAAACTTTTGCAGCGTGATGAAATGCCTCAAAATTCCATCCAAGTTTGCGAAATCTTTGACGTGTGGGGCATCGATTTCATGGGGATGTTCCCGTCTTCACGAGGGAACAAATAAATACTTGTGGCCATCGACTACTTTTCAAAATGGGTCGAAGCGAAAGCGCTCCCCACCAACGACGCCCGAGTTGTTTGCAAATTTCTTAAATCTCTCTTTGCTCGGTTTGCGCTAGCTCCCCACTAACGATGTTAGAGTTGTAGTATAAGTTTTATGAAATCTTTGTTTTGCCTCGATTCGTACAGCCGAAGCTATAATAAGCGATACGTTTGGGACCCATTTCTGTAATGACAAATTTGCTAAAGTAATGTCTAAGTATGGGGTCACTCATCGTCTTGCTACCGCTTACCACCCTCAAACGAGTGGTCAAGTCGAGGTGTCAAATCGTAGGTTTAAAACGTATTTTAAAAAGAACATTGGATAAATCTGCTCAATGTCTGATAGGCTTGATGAAGCCTCTATGGGCATTTCGTACATCTTTATAAGACACAATTGGTTGCAACCCCTACAAACTCGTGTATGGAAAGTCATGTCATCTACCTATCGAATTAGAGCATAGAGCGTATTGGGCATTAAAACATGCTAATTTCGATCTTAAAAAACCATGCGGGCGATCACCGAAAGCTGCAACTTAATGAACTTAATAAGCTTCGTGATCAAGCATACGAGAATTCTTTGATTTATAAGGAGATGACAAAGAAGCTTCACGACTCAAAGATAAAAAACCGCATTTTCATTGTTGAGTGACAAGTCTAGTCTAGCTTTTTAACTCTCGTTTACAGATAATCTTGGAAAGCTAAAGACCCCCGATGGTCTGGCCCTTTCACTATTACCGAAGTTTTTCCATATGGCACTTGAAATCAACCGCAAAATTAACTTCGAGGGGATGATGGAGGTAATGTTTTTCCCTACGGATCCAACTTCACAAGTTTGAACGCCACCTGGATACTAAGCACTACTTCGGAGTGGGGACACACCAACCATGGTTGTCCCAGATCTCCAGACTTTCCCTAAGGACGAATGAATTCAGGGATCGAGTCAAGCTATGTGACTCGGTTACCAAAAACAAAGCGCTTCGTGGGAGGCACCCCATGCTTATCCATTTTCTATTTTCTTTCTATTTTCTAATGTGTTGTGAGGAGGCTTGTACTCTTCCATTCTTTGTGTTTGTTGTTTGTACTTGTGATTGTTTGCAGGATAGACCCAAATTTTTTGAAGACTCTCGTGTTCGGTGTTTTGTCCCGGTCCACTCAAGCTTCCTAGCATTTGATTGCCATTAGTTTGGGGAAATTCGATATCCTAAAGATTATTATCGTCTAACATTTATCTTTTAGCACACTTAATAAACGGCTTAAGATTTTTGTGATACTTTCTTCATGTTTGAGTTATGCATTCGACCTTTTTGAGTACCAAAATTGATTTTTCTTCGTTTCATTGACAAATAAATCCTTGTTATCCTAGACATCACGAGCCACGAGGCTCTGATACCATATGTTGAGAATCGTTTTAGCTCATCTAGGATAGTTTTACAGATAATACTGAACACGCAGCGAAATAATAAGAAAGCAATATTATCAAACAAGGTTTTCTTTATTGAACGTTCTCCTATTACCCCAAACACAATCTTGGGGCTACACCAACTACTATGGTGTACAAACTAACTAACTAAATAACTAACTTTGTGTACACACACACACCCCTTTACTATTCGACTCTCATCAGTTGATGTTTTTATGGATGGATAAAACTACACGCCTATGATCTCTTTATATAGAGAGAGATCATGGCTTACAAAGGAAGTAAATCAATAGATAAGGAAACTATTTAAATCACATTAAATACCATTAAATCACATTAAATATTTTCCTAATCTTTATCTTGTAAATCTTTGACCAAATCTTCATTAATTCTTCAAAATCTTCCATCTTTGTAGAATTACATAGTTGCCAGATTTAGTCCTTTTGTTTCATTCTTTTATTTATTTTGTCTCATCAAATCAAGAATCCTAACAATCTTCCCCTATTTGATGATGATAAAACAAACAAAATCGCGTATGAACTTCATCATAAAGCCAAAGCTTCCCCTGAAGTTGAGATGTAATCATCTCCCTAAATGAAACAAAATCTCAATGCTTCCCCTTGACTTAAGAACTCCTTGAACATGCCACCACACATAAATAAGCTGCAAATCAATAAACTTGTAATCTTCTTCCCCTTTTTGTAATCATCTAATAGGGGTCTTCTGCAGATATGCAACTTGGATCATAACAACTACAAACCATATACCACAACTACTAATCCAGCCTTCCAATACTCAAAATACCCGCCATGAAGCATAATACGAAAAATGACTCTGAGCAGTAGAAATATAAACTAGCAGTAGTAATAAAGATCAGCAGTAGTAATGAAACACTTCCCCTCAAGTGGTGCATGTAGATGGTTAAACATTTAATCAATAAGCTTCCCCTGAAACCAATATGTTTACCATCTCTTGAATCTCGAACTCTGTAGGCTCTATGTAGTGATCACTGATGAAGAAAACTGAGTATAACGAATTTGATGAAGAAGTAGAATTTACCAAACTTGTGTCTTAAGTCTGTTATCCACTAGATGTCAAAACTCATGACTGAAATGAACAAAAAGTATAGTATGAAACCGCAACCTCTTGAGAGAATCCTCACTATATGATACACTAATCAATACAACGTAACTCTTAAGTTGATGGCGAATTTGATCATTGAGCATCATAGAAAAATCACACATTGCTAATTCTTTCAAGTCTTCGTCAACACCATATAAAACGAACAAGCTATCTATAACATTGCATGAGGACACGCAATCGCTTAGTTTGGGGAATTTTGATATGTGTGAAAACACATATCCATTTTATATCAAAATAAACCCTAAAAAGACAAAATTGTGCTTAAAATGCTTGAATATTGCTTGTTTTGTCTTTGTGATTGTGTAGGTACGGATTTTGCAAAAATCACAAGAAAACGGTCAAAACCGGACAAACACGAACACGGGAACGGAAGAGCACGCAAAGAGCCGGGAAAAAGCTATTAAAAAGTCAGCAGTGGTCAACCCTCAGTCAACCTTTGGTCAAAGTCACAACAAGACAAAAATCCCAAAGTTTACAAACAATCCTTCATAAATTACAAAATTACAAAAGAAGTCCCCAAAACCCTAACACCCGTTATCTTTTAATACATATAAGATAACGGGCGTTATCTTCTTTATAACAAAACACAAAATCAAAGCCCACTACGAAGCCCGAGCCCATTTCTTTATAACCAATACCCGGCCCAAACCCAAGTCAACCCGGGTCAAAATAATCAAACACACCCTTGCAGTTATAAAATAAGCGGGAAAGAACGTTGTTACTATTCACTTTCTTCTTCGCGATTTACCTGCGTGAAAACAAGGGGCAAATCAAAATTGACCATGTGGCAAGCTATTTCAAGGGCCCAAGTACACATTGGCAGGGTTAAACGTCACCAAGCTTTTCTATTGGTTAATTTTGGACAAAGAATGACACGGTGGCAAGTAAGAAAGCACACAAGGAGATTGATTTTTATGCTATTTCACTCACAAAAATAGCACACAAGCTGTCACATCACGGATTGCCACGCTGGCAATCCGTGTGACAAGAATCTAATCCAACGGTGATTAAGGAGCATCCAATGATTGAGAGATGATCAAAGGCCAATGTTGAGAGGAGCGTGTAACTGAACCTGCACCTAGAAGCTTCTCATTCGGGCTATAAAAAGGCCTTCATCCTCACACACACCACATCTCTTTTTCCTGTAATTTTTCTTAGTAAAATAGCTTATGCAGTTTTTTCTTAAATGTAATTTTACTTTTTCAAGCTCTTGTAGTCTCTTTTATAAAGCATTGTAATCTGTTTTTAAGTATTAATAAAATCCTAAGTTTAGTTTTCATAAGCTTTTTCACTTATAATCTCTTCTTTACTCTAAAATGTATGCTATTGTTTCAAAAGCTCACAACAAGCTCTCATAAGCTCTTACAAGTCTCTAAGCTTGTAATTGAGTTTTAATAAGTACCTAATTTACTTAAACCTTAAAATAAGTTTAATACCTTGACTTATTGGATTTTGAGCTTATGGAAGGGAAGCTAGCAAAGGATGAGCTTCCATGGACTTTTACTGGCTTATTCTAAATAAGTCAGAGCTAGTTGATAAGCTCTTTGAGCCTTTTAAGCTTTTGTTTAGCTAAAGCTTATTGTAAGTCTTCATTTCAAATTCTGTTTTTAAATACTTAGTGTAGTGTTGCTTATTTGCTTATCAATTGCTTAATCTGCTTATTAGCTTGCTTATTTGTGCTTAATGTCATCTTATGTGCTTATTAGTTTCATTTGATAATCTGTTTTTAGTCTATGTAGCTTAGATTTTAGTTTTTCTCATTTTGTCTTATAAATCATAAAAACCAAAAAATAATTAGCTTAGTTCTTAGATCTGTGTTTCTTGCTTATTAGCTTATTAATATAAACTCATTAGGATAGTCATAAGCTAATTGCTATCTGGTATTAAGGTTTTATTAACTTAAATTTAAAATTTCAAGCTTAAATGAATTCTGTCAATGTTAAAGGAGTGTTTGGTTTAGTGCAGTTTGACCTCAAGAAGTCAATGTGAATTGGTGTTTATACTTTGGACAGCTTTGATTTCATTAATAAATAAGTTTTGAAAAGGTTTGTAGGATTAGTTTGAGCTTAAACACATTTTGAGGCTTAATTTCTTAGTCTTAGCACCAGGGGAAATTTCTAAGTTTAGCTAGTATAAAGTTTTTTGGATCCAAGCTTTCTTGAGCTTGGAATTTGTTTATTTTGTGTTTATACACACCTAAGTGGTGTGTCTAGTGCATGATTGACCCTTAAGGTCTCCTGCATATTAGTTTTTGCCTATTACCAATTGCATCAGATAGGTAGACTGCAGTGTCCAACTGCAGTCCCTTTTTGATCATAATTAAGCTAGTTTAAATAGGATTTAGTTGATAAAATTCAGTTAGCTTGTAATTTTCATATAGGTAATGATAGATTAAAACTTGTTTTTACATTTCTAGCTTATTTCTTAGGGTAAATTAGCTTTTAAAGTTCATAAAAAAATTCTCAAAAAGCCAAAAACAGTAGCTGTTAGAACTTAGCTTTTAAATCTAAAGTTTTAGCTTATAGGATTTAGTTTTATGGTTGAAACTTATAACTTATATGTAGCTGGTTAAGTTTTCAAAAGCTCAAATTCTGTCATAGCTTATTGAGCATTCTAGCTTAATTGATTTTTAAGCTTTTAGAGTTTGTTTCTGAGTTTGTTGATTTAATCAATAGATTTAGAGGTCTTTAAGTGTTTTCAGTTAAGGTAGCTTATTAAAATTAGCTTCTATGTATCATAAGCTTTTCAAAACAGTTGGAATTAATGAAAATGGTCTTAAATTGAATTGTGTGCAAGCAAATTAGTGAAATTTAGCTTTTTAGCTCTCAAAAGCTATATTCCTGTAACAGCCAATTTCACAAGCTCTTTTTAATAAGCTCTAGTTGTTTTAAGCTCTTTTGAAAAGCATTTCCTAGTAGAATTTAAGCAAAGTTTTTAGAAAAACCAAGTGTTACTTTATAGGGTGCTTATTTGCTAGCTTATTTTTAGTCTCAAAGTAGCTATTAGGGCCTGTTTGGTTTTTAGTCTTGCATAAGTGCTTATTTAGTTTTCTAGCTTATTTAGTTGCTTATTTTTAGTTCTATTTAGCTCATTAGCTTAGGTTTAGCTTATTCTAGCTTATTTAGTCTTAAATTTTAGCTTAATAAGGTTTCTAGCTTATTTAGTTTAAGAAAAACCAAAAAAAAGTAGCTAAGTACTTTCTGTCGTATTATAAGCTGTTTAACAGCTTATTTAGTGCTTTTCACAAAAAGTTTCTTTTATTAAAAATGCTTATTTTCAAGTGCTTAACAACTTTTGTTCTTTAAGTTTTTTTTTTAAAAGGGAAGTGGAAATCGGGGGTGAGCAAGGCTCGAACCCCCGACCTCAACACCTCAACCCTTTTATAAACACACCACACTCCCTACCGATGTGCCCTTGGGTCTTTTTCATAAGACTCTTGCACAATTTATTTCTTATACTCTTTTAGTCCTTATAAGCCTATTAAGCTGTTTCAGCTTATTTCGTGGCTTATTTAATAAGCTGTGATCTCGAGCTTATTTTTCCTAGGTTTTAATTAGTATAAGCTAATTTCTGTAATTTTTCTAGAATTTTTATAGTTCATTTAGTATTTTTAAACATTTATTTTCATTAAAAACTTTAAAAAATCATAAAAAATAGAAAAATAATATAAAAAATATCAATCTTTTTTAGAAAATTTTATTTTGTCATAAAGTTCATAGGAAAATTAGTTTTGCTTTCATAGGGACTAATTTGCAAAATTTCGATTTTTAAAGAACGAGATTTGCTCCCGTTCTCGTTTTTCGTGTTTTAACACTCATTTAAACTCCGTTTTTGTTCTAGTTTTCTTTAAACTTACTTTTTAGTCAAATAGAGTCCAATTAAAAAGAAAATTTTGAGTTAGGTTTATTTTTAGTAATTTAGGGTTTTTGACCTCCGTTTAAGGGTCCCGTTTTGCATTTTTAGTTAAAATTTGGTTTCCCGTTATTTTTCCTCGTGCTTAATTGTATTAATTTGTTTATTTTAATTGTAAAAAGTACTTAATCAAATCATCCATTGTTTCCAATTCAAATCATTGTCCGAGCATCAAACGTGGATTCAATTTCATAAATCGTTGGGGAAACGACCCGGGGAATCATACTTCCCGGTTAATATACGTATGATTTTATATATATTTTAAAGAATTTCCTTTTTACCTTTGTCCTCAAGGGTAATCTGGTAAATTTCTTATATATTATATATATTATATTTTACGTGTATAAAATTGCTTCAATCAATTTTTTGCGCCGTTGCCGGGGATTTGTGATTAAGATTCTCTCGTTTGAAGTTTGTTGATCGTGATTTGAAGACCCTTTCATTTTTGGTACCCTGGAGCAGTTGCTCTATATCCCCCTCTTTGAAAAGGTCTACCAAATTGCGTGTAGTAAGCTTCTTCTAGGGTCTTCCCTTCTTCTTTCAGTGGGCAATCCTTGGTGTAATGGGGTCCTTTACATTGCTCGCATCCAACTTGAGTAGCATAAACTTTTTCATTTACTTTCTTAATCTCTCTTCCAAGATTGTTCAGTTGTGCTTGTATAGCAGCCAGTCCGTCAGAAGTCTCGGTACTTCTTCCTCTAGATGTTCCATTGTGCCATTTTTGAGAGTATTCAGCCATTTCTTGGATGGCTGTTTTGGCATCTGCAGCAGTTTTAGTCAGAACGACACCGCTTGAGTCAAGCATCTGTCGTGCTGGAACATCCAACCCATTGTAGAACAAAATCACCTCCTGCATCTCATTCAAATAGTGTTGTGGACACTTCATCAAGAGTTCCTTAAAGCGCTCCCATACTTGATAAAGGGTTTCATCTGGCTCTTGCTGAAAGTTGTTGATTTCCTCCATTTTCTTTGTAGTTCGACCAGGTGGGCAGTATTTGTTCAAAAACTTAGTTTTAAGATCTTCATAAGTTTTGATCGAACCAGTTGGTTCGTTTCTTAGCCAATGAGCTGCTGCTCCAGTTAAAGATATAGGGAAGACTCAGAGCATTAGTTGATCCACAGTGATGTTAGGAACATGGAATAATCCACTAGTTCGAGAACTTTTTCCAATGAGGTTCATTAGCATCCTCATTATCCGAATCGCTAAATGTGTTAACTCAAAGACTCCTTAAAAATTGTGCCTTTAGTATCATATTGATCTTTGTTATCAATATTAGCCTAGGGACTCCCGATCCATAGTCTGTTATGGATTTTGCTCATGTATTGCTCCATTGTTTCTGCAATTTCTTCCTCTTTTTCCTCTGAGTATTCTTCGTCAGAAAGTAGATTGAAATCCGGAGATCTCAATTCGTCAAGACTTAGAGTCTTGAAGTGTCTTCTTGATGATCGAAACTCTCGTTCAGGTTCTTTGTAAGGTGTGAATAGTTTGGTTGTAGAACTCCTTGTCATGCACTACCTGAAACAAAGGATAAACAATCAGTAGGATTTGTTCCGGAGGAAGGTAGAAAAATTTTTGCACGAAAATCAATTATTTCAGTTTCTGTTCCATAAATATGGGGGGGTCGACAATCTATACTCCGTATACCCCCCTCCCAGTGGAAGTGAATATCTGTATTAATTAGTAGAATCAAAACAATGTATTAGACAGAGAACTGGATACGCCGTATCCAGTGGAGTTGATACGTCGTATACATCTGACGACCAGAATAGTGTATTCAAGGGAAAACAATTAAAAACGCAATACAATAAAACACACAAATAATACAACCAAACAATATACAATATACAAATATTATAGAATAATACATGAATAACACCAAATCTAAATTATCCTAAACCTAAGTGTTAGATCTAATCAAATGTTTACAAAACAAAATATCAAAATAAAAATCAAAGATTAATTTTTTACTCCCCGGACAATTGGCGCCAAAAACTTGAAATGTCCGTTGTGTGGTGTATATTTTATTGTTTCAAGTTTTAAAATTTATATTTTGTCGACTCAACCAAAAAACAACACTTTAACGGGCAGTGTACCTGATCGGTAGTAGTTTCGTGGTAAGTAGGGTGTCAATCACTGAGAGCGAGGTTAAATATATCAATTTAATTAATATCTTGGTTATCTAATCTATGTTAATTCTATTCTAATCCTATGTTAAACCTATGTCAGTCTAAATCCTAATTCTAACGGAAAAAGGGGGTTTTCAGCCTGAGAGACTA
Organism: Tanacetum coccineum; assembly: GCA_026074375.1. Taxonomy (NCBI): domain Eukaryota; kingdom Viridiplantae; phylum Streptophyta; class Magnoliopsida; order Asterales; family Asteraceae; genus Tanacetum; species Tanacetum coccineum. The sequence continues at coordinate 14,200 of BQNB010066263.1, forward strand.
ACACGGTTTGGTTGTGACTTACAATCAATCAAGACATGTTAACCCACGCAGCCTGATAGACAAAAGAAAAAAGAGCGGTTCCAACCTTATATAATAAAATTGAACTAACCATTATTAAGTCCGATTAGAAACGTTGATTTGTTTATTAATTCAATGATTACTACTCTCGAGGTGGCTTATCAATCTTAAGACTTAAGGCATTAATATCATCCTAAGACCTAGTCACATTAATTCTGTCACAATTAAAGCATCCGCATAAAGCATCCTTATTTACTGATTATAATCTATCTTAGGTATTAAAGCAATGGTGATCTTGTTAAACCCTAGCTCATAGAGACTTTACCCACTTATCGCTTAATGGCAATCTATACACTAGTAGTCCACTTGTCCCACTATACAGAACGTTATTTGTTGAATTATCTAGGTCACCTGCTAGTCAACACGATCAATAAACCATCGGCAATATCCAATTAACTAGTTAAGCCCGAAGCGTATCTTAGACACAGACTTAGAAGGACAATACTTGTGTAACTATTATTCTAGATGTATAAATTACTATATGGAGAGCTATCCCGGACTCTAGATTCGCTTGGTCCACTTTGCTAGATCCAGTTGAATGATAGGTCGCATACAAAAGCGCGTAAACAAGTATAAATTGATAAACATAAACAAGCACTCAACGATAAATCAAGAAATCGATATAAACAAATACCAAACATCAGATCTTCAGTAATAATGGCTAATACCCGAAGGTATATAGCCTTCAAACGTCATAATAAATACAAGAGTAATAATTTAGCCAAGGTAAACTAACCGAGTTAACGAATGATACCAAAAATTGAACGATTACTAAAGTACATGGAATTACACGATGTCTCTTATGGAATTGAATACGTTGCTCGACCTTTTCTGCTCTTTTTCTCTTCTGAAAATAGACTTTTATGGTTTAGGTATCGAGAATATGATTTAGCACACTTAAAACTCGTTTTTTTGAGTTTTTCATTTTATAAGGTCTGAATCGGTTGGATACGGCGTATCCATGTAATTGGAAACAGCGTATAGGGGATTTCTTGAGTAGGACCATTTTTGCTAACTTCCAGAATATTATAAAGATCCATATCTTGAAATAAGCGATAGAGTCCTCTGGATACGGCGTATTGATCTTCATTCCTTTTGTGGTCTTTGGTGAGTGCAGGCACGGATACGCCGTATCTTCTTGATGGATACGGCGTATTGTGGTCTTCAGAATAGTAATCTTCAAAATATCTTCATTTAAGCTCCAGAAAGCCGCGCCTTTATACTAAGTTTTTCTCCAATTACTCCATAATTACTACAATTTTCAATATAAAACGAATAGTAACAATATCTTTGCTATAACCAAACAAAATGGATTAACAACAAGGTGATAAATGATGCTATAAAATAGACGTTATTTGATGTCATCAGTAAACAAGCAGAAGGCCTTACCAAGAGCTTCACTTTTACAACAAAGTAATAACCGAGAAGTGTAAACAAGCTGAAGACAAGCATCTTCACTTCAGTTTTGGTTGATGAACATAATCTGAAGAGAGCCTTAGCAAGAGCTTCACATCTACAGCGAATCGAGCTTTATGCCATTTATTTTTTGTAATTCAGAATAAGAAGAAGTTGTGTTGCTCACTAACTTCTGATAGAACTTAGGCTATTTTTCTATCCAAATAGGGGGAGATTGTTGGGCCAATTTAGTGCCTAATTGTCCCTTGTACAGGATTTGTATGAAATATTTCATAAGTAGTTAATTAAGTCGTTGAACATATTTATGTTCTGCGAGTCATCCTCAAGTAGTCCTTCAGATTTTGAAGAAATAAACTCGGCACAAATTGAGGCGGTTCTCAACGAGTGAAAAAAGGTCTAAGTCAGGATGATGGAGTTAGTAAGTGTCGACAAATAACTTACTAACTCCCTAAAGACCATCACTATAACCTGAAGATTGGCATTGGCGGGAACTTCCTTCAAGTTAAAAGCAATAGAAGACATAAAGTACAAGAGTGGTTTACTTGTACTTTATGTAAGCAAAAGTTTTATCTTTCCCAAATGCATAAAGAAGAAAAGATGGACAAAAGTACAAGCAAATAGTTAAAATAAACTACTTGCTTTTGTACTACGATGTAAAGAGCACATGGGTGCAAGCTGGAAAGTGGCTGACACATCACATGGGACTTCAATGAAGCTTCCAAAGAAGCTTTACATTTCCTTTCTTTATATACCAGGTTGTATGTAGTGTATGGTATCTATTCCTAAATATTATACAAAAATACCTTAGGCCAAAAGGTATTAGTTGATATGTTTGATCCTCTCCTAGAACTCACAAATGAAATTGTTAGGTCAGTCACTAAGCCCTCCAGTATCTTAGAAGATTTAAACATAAAATCGCCTAAGTGTAAACAAGCTGAACATAGTTCAGCTTGTGTCATGCTGAAAATACTTCACTCCAGGCTCTTCAGGTACTCAAACAACCATCTTCAGTTCAGTTTCGGTTGTCGGAAGCAGAAACTGAGAAGGCCTTACCAAGAGCACAATTACAACAAAGAAAAATCGGAGAAGTGTAAACAAGCTGAAGACAAGCATCTTTACTTCAGTTTTGGTTGACGAACAGAAACTAAAGAGATCCTTAGCAAGATCTTCACTTCTATAGCGAATCGCGCTTTATGCCATTTATTTTGTTGTAATTCAGAATAAGAAGAAGCCGTTTTGCTCACTTACTTCTGATAAAACTTAAGCTATTTTTCTATCAAAATAGGGGGAGATTGTTGGGCCAAATTAGTGCCTAATTGTCCCTTGTACAGGATTTGTATGAAAAATATCCTAAGTAGTTAATTAGAGTGGTCGCTGACATAGTCCTCCGGCACAATTTATGTTCAGCGAGTCATCCTCAAGTAGTCCTTCAGAGTCTGAAGAAATAGTCTCGGCACAAACTGAGGCGGTTCTCAGCGAGTGAAGACAGGTCCAGGTCAGGATGATGGAGTTAGTAAGTGTCGACAAATAACTTACTAACTCCCTGAAGACCATCACTACAACCTGAATATTGCCATTGGCGGGAACTTCCCTTAAGTTAAAAGCAAAAGAAGACATAAAAGTAACAAGAGTGGTTTTACTTGTGTATTTTTGTACAGCAAAAGTTTTTATCTTTCTCAAATGCTATAAAAGAAAAGATGGACAAAAGTAAAAAGCAAATAGTTAAAATAAACTACTTACTTTTGTACTATGATGTGAAGAGCACATGGGTGCAAGCTAGAAAGTGGCTGACACATCACATGGGACTTCAATGAAGCTTTTAAAAGAAGATTTACATTTTCTTTCTTTATATACCAGGTTGTATGTAGTGTATGGTATCTATTTCTAAATATTACACAAAAATACTGATTGATAGCAATCTTATACACGTAATAATAAAAATATAAAAAAAAAATGAAATTCCCCAAACTACCTTGAGACACAGGTATTTTAGAAAAATCACACGATAATATATAATACTACGTATATTTACCGGGAAGTATGATTCCCGGGTCGTATTCCTCGAAGATTTATGAAATTGAGACCACGTTTGTTGTTTGGACAATGATTTGAATTGGTTCAAAGATGGTTTATTTCCTAAATTCTTAAAAGTGAGCAAATTAAAGGACAATTAAACCTAACTTTAATAACGGGAAATTGAACTTTAACTAAAAACGCAAAACGGGAACCCTAAATGGTAATTAAAAACCCTAAATTTCCAAAATTAAACCTAAAATGAATTTTTCTCTTTTAATAGACTCTAATTGACTAAAAAGTAAGTTTAAAGAAAACTAAAAAAAACAAAATTGAAATGAGCTTAAAAACACGAAAAACGTGAACGAGAACGAGAACGAATCCCGTTCTTTAAAAATCGAAATTTTGCAAATTAAACCCTACGGAAGTAAAACTAATTTTCCTAGAAACTATATGATAGAAGAAAATTTTCTAAAAAAAATTATATTTTTTTGTTAATTTTTCTATTTTTTATGATTTTTTAAAGTTTTTAATAAAAATAAATGTTTAAAAATACTAAACTAATTATAAAAATTCTAAAAAAATTACAAAAAATAGCTTGAACTAATAAGAACCTAGAAAAAATAAGCTTAGTTACACAGCTTATCGAATAAGCTGTGTAATAAGCTTAAAGAGCTTATTGAGCTAAAAAGGAGAAAACGTATACAAATATTAAATTTTGTATAGTTATAAAGAAAAAGAAGGGCGCGTTGGTAGTGAGTGTGGTGTTGTGTTGCTATAAAGATGAGGAATGTATCGAGGTCGTGGATTCGTGCCATTGCTCCCCCGATTTCCATCTTCCTTTTTTTGAAAACTTATAAAAGCAAAGTTGTAGATAAGCTGAGAATAGACACTTTTAATAAAAGCAACTATTTTTGAAAAGCACTAAATAAGCTGTGAAACAGCTGAAAACATGACAGACATACTACTTAACTATATTTTTTGTTTTTTTAGAAAACTTTATAAGCTACAAAACTAAATAAGCTGATGACTAGGAACTATAAGCTAATTTCCTACCTAACCCTACCCTAATAAGCTTAGAATGACAGAAATAAGCACTAAAATATAAGCCATAAGCAGAAACATCTCAATAAGCTCTTATGAAAGCTTTAAACCAAACAACCCCTAGGCAGACTTTGAGCTTAAATTTAAACTAGCAAATGAGAACTTTAGATAAAATGGCTTATAGAAGATTAAACCTTGACCTACTAGCTATTCAAAAATACTTTTGGAAAGAAATTTGGAAATCAATAGCTTAAAGAAAAAGGTGCTTGAAAACAGATGGAAAACTCAACACTTGCTGAATTTACTTTTTGATTTGAAAGGACAACAACTACTTTTGAGCTTAAAAATGAAGAATGACCTAAAAGCTATTTGTATGCCAAAAATCAGGACCTAATTATTAAGATTACACTCTGAAAATTGATGTTAAAAATGGCCTTTTCTAACTTTGTCTAACTGATGCAGTTGACACAATTTGAACCAAAACTCAAATCCAAATGTGCAGACCTATAACTCTTGATTCTATGCTTTTAAAAACACAAACTAAGGACAAATTTAGCATTAACCTTCACTAAATTGATTTGAAACTAAAAATTCAAATGAACCTTAACAGATTTAAACTAAAAATAACCTAACTTATGAAAAACTCATTAACCCTATCCTATCTTATAAATTTAGCACAAACAGACTTAGTTGAAAGATTAAAACCAAAAACTTAAAGACCAAATGGTCTCAATCAGTACTAACTTGTGGTTAGTACTGCTGAGCCAAACACCTCCTTATTTTTATGAAAAGTCATTTAAGCTTATGAAATTTGAATCTTATGAACAAAACTAAGTTACCAGATATTAATAAGCAAAACAACTATATTGAACTTATAACAATAAGCAATTAAGCCAGAATCTATAAGCTACAAGCTATTCTAATATTTTTGGTTTTTTTGACAGATTTAAAAGACAAAGTTAAGAAAACTAAGATCTAAACTATATTACTCAAAGACAGATAATCAAAATTACTTAATAAGCATAATGAAACAACATTAAGCACAAATAAGCAAGATCATAAGCAGAATAAGCAACTATTAAGCTAGAAAATTAAGATAAAAAAGGAAAAAGGAACTTACAAGTGCCTTAGCTAAACAAAGGCTTATCAATGCTTAAATGAGCTGTCTACAAGCTCTAGCTTATCACTAGGATAAGCTAGTTAAGTCCAATAAGCTCTTCCATGTTAATCTTATCATCCAATAGCAACCAAGTCCATATTAAGCTTTAGGTATTTAACTGATTTTTAAAAGTTTAAGTAGATTATTGATAATCTTAAGCTCTAATATAAGCTTAGAGACTTAGAGAGCTTAAGATGAGCTTATGATAGCTTATGTAACAATAAACAAATGCATTTGGAAATAAGAGCTTTTAAGTTAAAACTGATATGAAAAGAAAGTGAAACTATGTATTTCATTAACTGAAAATTGAGTACAAAAACTTTGAAATTAAAAATTACAAAAGATTAATAGCAAAATAATTTAAATTGAAAAAATTACTTAAGTACTTTAAAACTAAAAAACGGGGAAAACGAACTAATATTGGTGTTGTGTCTTTGTGTGTGATGTGAGGAGCTTTATTTATAGCCTTCTGAGGATGCTTCTAGGTCTTGGATCACACTCCTCTCTTCCTTGATCTTGCCCCTTCATTCTTTCTCATCATTGGATCTCTAATAATCACCATTGGATTAATTGGGGTGAGCACACAGATTGCCAATGTGGCATTCCGTGTGTCAGACCTTGTGTGCTTCTTTTGCACTTGTTTTAGTGTAAAAAATCCATTTCCCTTGAGTTTCTTTAAATGCTGTTGTTAGAACTTTTGGGATTCGAACCAAATGAAATCTCTCATGACGTATAACTTCTGCCACTTTGTCAATTTGGTTCTCGATATCACATAGCCATGTTATTAATTTGAATTACCCCTTTGTTTTGACGCGAGGTTAAACGAGGAAGGAGATGAATAGTAAAAACTACTTTTCCCGCGTATTTCTTTTATAAAAAAGGGGTGGGTGTTTGACTCGGGTATGATGGGTATTGACTTGGGCCCAGGTGTGTTTTGGGCTCGGGTAAAGGGTAACAGGTTTTGGATTTAGGTTATTATAAGGATAACGAGCGTTATCCTTTATAGTATAAAGAGATAACGACCGTTAGGGCTTTAGGGACTTTTGTGAAAATTAGGCTTAACAATGAGGGCGGTTTTGGTAAGTTTTGGGAATTTTTTGTCTTTATATGGTTGACCAATGGTTGACCTTGGTTGACCTTGAAAGCATTCTCTCGGGTCTTGTACACTCTATCCGTTCCCGTGTCCGTGTTTGTCCGGTTTTGACCATTTTCTTGTGATATTTGCATTATCCATACCTACACAATCACAAAGACAAAACAAACAATATACAAGCATTTTAAGCATAATTTTGTCTTTTATGGGTCATTTTTGATATAAAACGGATATGTGTTTCCACACATATCAAAATTCCCCAAACTAAACGATTGCGTGTCCTCACGCAATATTATATGCTTTAAAACCAAATACCTCGAAACTTTCCCAAACTAAATCTTTGAAAAGTAGCAAAGACTCTTGTAGAGAGAGTTAAGAAATCACAAGCTTTAAAACACCCCAATTTCCCATTTTTATAAAAAAAATTTAATATATAAACTTAAAATATTTTGACTTTCGTTATTTCCATAACTGTTAGGGATCATAGAACAAGATGCATTTCGATCCGAGAATGCCCCAAAAAGGATAAATTCATCGTCCCCGACTTTTCACTTATCCAAACCAAGCTTAAAATGAAATCACAGCTAAATTAATCCCAAGTTACATTAAACATAAAAATAAAAGATGCTATACCTACTCATATTTGCCAACTTTTGTGAACTTTTTTACTCTCGTATTTATTATATTTTAGTGAATGGTGTTGCTTATTTTGAATTTCAACAATTAGATCACTATTTTGCAAATTCACCCAAGTTTAATGAGTTTGAAGGCGGATCATCCTTTGTAGCGACTTTGTCTTGGCACTATCCCAATACTTGCGGCTAGTTGACCAGGCCTTTTGACACCCACAGAGACTAGTATGGGACTCACGACCTTTGGTTTCAAAAAACTCTCAGGTTTCCTGAATAGTTAAATCTTATAAAATAGAATAGTCAAAGTTCAAAGCATAATTTGAATTTAACAAAAAGGAGATCAAATTTATAGTAATTTTAAACTTATATTAAAACATTTATGCAATTGTATACCTCGACTTTTGAAGGACTTTCGTGGAACATCGGTTGTGAGTCAGGCAAGATGCAACAAACTTTTATCAGTCTAGGGACTTTTTTCTTACTTATGGGCTTTCTTTTAGAAGACTTACCCATCGGTTGTGAGACGGCAAGAGTACTTGATAAGTATTAATTTGGGTAGGTAGATCGATAGAAGGAATGGCTCAATGGAGGTGACGAGCGTAGTATCTTTTATCAGCCCACAGCTTTTATTATTATTATATATCTTTTTTGGTTTTTTTATTATAGAGAAGACTTCTTTTTTGAAAAAATTCAAGTATAAGTTTGAACTAAGACTAAAAATTTTGCTATATATTACATAAAAAATTTGCTGTTTAAGTTTAATCTCCAAAAACAGCACGTATATTAATCCGGTTAAGAGCTTATGGGAGAAAAAGCAACAAATTACATACATGAGCTCTTAAGATTTCCAACTAATACTTGTTTAGCATCCCAAATCTACTTAAACTCTTCATTTTCATTATTCGTGAATTTTCGCGAAACGCCTTAGCCTAAAAGTTAAGGAACAAGCTAGAGCTCAACACGCTCGATCGAGTCAAAGATTACTCTTATTCTACCCAGCAGGAAAGTCAAAATTGTGATAAAACACTTATTTTATTTTTGAAAATTTTAAAATTTTTCATATTTTTGAAATTTTTTTGTGGGAAAACGGGGTACGTGAGAACAACGGGTAACAGTAGGTAAGATCATATCGAAGATATACTACCCCATACTAAATTAACTATTTTCCTTAATTTTTCTTAGCTAAGACTTAAAAAAACCCATACTAGAACTCAAAAGGTCGAATGCATAAACTCCAGCCTGAAGAGAGTATTACAAAAAATCTTTAGCCGTTTATTAAGTATGCTAAAAGATAAATGTTAGTCGATAATAATCTTTAGGATATCGGATTTCCCCAAACTAATGGCAAGCAAAGGCTAGGAAGCTCGAGTGGACCGGGACAAAACACCGAACATGAGAGTCTTCAAAAATTTTTGGGTCAATCCTGCAAATAATCACAAGTACAAACACAACAAGAATCGGAAGAGTACAAGCCTCCTCACATCACAATAGAAAATGGATAAGCATGGGGTGCCTCCCACAAAGCGCTTTGTTTTTGGTAACCGAGTCACATAGCTTGACTCGATCCCCGAATTCATTCGTCCTTGGAGAAAGTCTGGAAATCCGGTACAACCGTGGGTGGTGTGTCCCCTCTGAAGTAGTGCTTAAGTCGGTGGCAATTCACTTTGAAGTTTGATCCGTCAGAGTGAGATAATTTGGCAGTGCCATATGGAAAAACTTCGGTTATATTGAAAGGGCCGGACCATCGGGTTTTAAGCTTCCCCGAGAATTATCTTTTAGACGATAGTTGAAAAGCATTTCTTGATACCAAACATGAAAATGCGTGTTTTTGATTTTGAGACGTGTGAAGCTTCTTCGTCCTCTCCTTATAAATCAAAGAATTCTCGTATGCTTGATCACGAAGCTCATTAAGTTCATTAAGTTGCAGCTTCCAGTGATCTCCCGCGGTTTTAAGATCAAAATTAGCATGTTTTAATGCCCAATATGCTCTATGCTCTAATTCGATAGGTAGATTACACGACTTTCCATATACGAGCTTGTAAGGGGTGCAATCAATTGGTGTCTTATAAGCGGTACGGAATGCCTATAGAGCGTCATCAAGCCTATCGAACCACGAGGCATGGTTTTCTCCAACCGTCCTTTCTAAAATACGTTTTAACCCACGATTCGACACCTCGACTTGACCACTCGTTTGAGGGTGGTAAGCGGTAGCAAGACGATGAATGACTCCATACTTAGACATTACTTTAGCAAATTTATCATTACAGAAATAGGTCCCACGATCGCTTATAATAGCTCTCGGTGTACCGAATCGGGCAAAAAGAGATTTCAAAAACTTAACTACAACTCTAGCATCGTTAGTGGGGAGCGCCTTGGCTTCAACCCATTTGGATAGGTAATCGACGGCTACGAGTATGTATTTATTTCCTATAGATAACGGAAATGGTCCCATGAAGTCTATGCCCCAAACATCAAAGATTTCACACACTTGGATGGAATTTTGTGGCATCTCATCACGCTGTGAAAATTTTCCTTGACGCTGGCATGAGTCACAGTTTTTGACTAACTCATGGGCATCTTTGTAGATTGTGGGCCAATAAAATCCTGAGTCAAAAACCTTTTTGGCGGTGTAGTTAGCACCGTAATGTCCCCCGGTGGGTCCACTATGGCAAGCTGTGAGGATGTCGACAGCCTCTTGGCCCAAAACATATCGCCGGATCACTTGATCCGCATAGGTTTTGAATAAAAAAGGGTCGTCCCATAAATAATGTTTGACATCTTTGAAAAATTTGTTTTTCTGCTGAGTTGACATTCCTTTTACAATAAAATTCCCCGCGTGGTAATTTGCATAATCGGCAAACCACGAGGTACTTGGGTTACCACGGGAAGTCACCATATTAAGTGTCTCGAGAGGAAAATTTTCATTTATTTCCTTTGGATCGAGAACATTTTCATACGGGTTTTCTAATCGGGAAAGATGATCGGCCGCATAGTTCTCGGCTCCCTTCGTATCAATTACTTTAAAATCGAATTCTTGAAGGAGGAGAACCCACCGGAGCAATCGCGCCTTGGCGTCTTTCTTATTAAAGAGGTATTTAAGGGCGGAATGATCCGTATACACTATGCTTTTATTCATGATGAGGTGCGACCGGAATTTTTCGAAGGCATACACCACGGCTAACATTTCCTTTTCCGTTGTGATGTAGTTTGATTCCGCCTCGGTCATTGTTTTGCTTGCATAATGTATAGGCCTAAAGTGTTTCTCAATTCGTTTCCCCAGAACCGCACCTATGGCATAGTCGCTCGCATCGCACATAAGCTCAAATGGCTGGTCCCAGTCGGGGGTAATCAGAATTGGAGGTTCCGTAAGTTTTTTCTTTAAAATCTAAAAAGCTTGAATGCATTCTTCGGAGAAAATGAAAGGAGTGTTTTTCTCAAGGAGATGAGTCATGGGTCGAGAAATTTTTGAAAAGTCCTTGATGAATCTACGGTAAAAACCTGCATGTCCGAGAAAACTCCTAATACCCTTGACGGTAGTTGGGTGAGGTAATTTAGCAATGACGTCTATTTTGGCTTTGTCGACTTCTATTCCTTTCTTTGAAATTTTGTGTCCAAGTACGATGCCTTCTTTCACCATAAAATGGCTTTTTTCCCAATTTAGAGCTAGATTAGTGTCTTCACACCGTTTAAGCATTTTTTTTCTAAATTGGAAAGGCACGTAGAGAAAGAATTTCCGAAAACTGAAAAGTCATCCATGAAAACTTCCATCGTCTTTTCAATCATATCATGGAAGATAGCCATCATACACCTCTGGAACGTGCCTGGTGCATTGCATAAGCCGAAAGGCATGCGGCGGTAAGCAAACGTTCCGTATGGGCAGGTGAATGTGGTCTTTTCCTGATCTTTCGGATCGATTGGTATTTGAAAATAACCCGAGAAACCATCGAGGAAACAATAGTATTCATTTCCTGCGAGTCTCTCAAGCATTTGATCCATAAACGGCAAAGGGAAGTGGTCTTTCCGGGTAGCTTCGTTCAACTTACGATAATCAATACAAACTCTCCATCCTGTTACAAGTCTAGTTGGTACTAATTCATTTTCATCATTGGTCACTACGGTCATCCCTCCTTTCTTTGGCACACAGTGCACTGGGCTTACCCAAGGACTATCCGAGATTGGGTAGATTAATCCGGCATCAAGAAGTTTTTCAACCTCTTTCTTAATGACATCGTGGATCTTTGGATTAACCCTTCTCTGATGTTGGACCGCTGGTTCGTAGTCCTCTTCCATAAGAATTTTATAAGAATAAAATTCTAGGTTAATACCCTTTATGTCGGAGAGTTTCCAAGCGATGGCTCGCTTTATGGACTTTAGAACCTTTATGAGAGCGGTTTTTTCATTGACACTCAAATCTATGGCAATTATGACTGGCAACTTGTTGTTGTCTTCGAAAAATGCATATTCGAGATGAGGCGGTAAGTCCTTAAGTTCGACCTCGGGAGGTTCATCAATTGAAGATTTGGCATAAGTTCCTTTCTAATTTCCGGCAAATAATTTCCTTGGTTCGAAGGTGGTGAAGGATCACTATTAAGGAGTGCTTCGAGAATAAGAATGTCCCCCTCTAGGTCATAATAGGATTCATCAACTTCCGGTGAAGTTGGATCGTCTGCTAGAGCAAGAAAAGCATTAGCTTCTTCGAGAAGTAGAAAATTACTATCCCCAATAAGGATGAGAGCGGACAGAATTTTGAAACTATCGGGATCATATCCGGAGTGGATTTGACCCTCTGCGATCACGTCAGAAAATCCTAGAACTTCGTGAAAATACTCCTCACAAGCTAATTCAACAACGTCGATTTGGTTCGCCGTCATATCATTATAATTAATCGTAGTATCTCGAATTTGATCAAGATTGTAATAATGGCCTCAATGCCGCACTCAAATGTTAATTCACCTTCGTACACGCAATCAAAGCACGACCGGTCATTAAGAATACACCTCCCGAGAATTAAGGTACTCGAGCGTAAGCTGGTTCAAAAGTCTACACCGCAGCTCGGCTGGAAACTGAATACACCAACTTTAACGTTGACGATAATCTTTAGCAATACCGATCGGAAAATCGTAGATCGAACGGTCCGCTATTTCTAGTTGTCCTGCACACGAAGCTCAGTTTGGAAGTTAAGCTTTTTACCACCTGAAAAATGCATGAATTTATGCTCTCGCGCCAAGATCGCCAAGGCTAAGCACTCATCCATATCTGGGACAATTTTACATGGAATAAGAAGTTGCAGGGGTCACCAAGTTTTTTCGGGTAACTAGTTAAGTATGACCACCGAGCAATGTTCGTTCAAAGGGGTTCTAGCCATCTAACTAATTTTTTCTTTATTTTTGATTAAGGCTTTAAGAGTTGAAGCAAATTTGGGCATTAGAGTCAAAGCATCCATGAAGCTAATTTTGAAACTCATATCTTTAAAGATTTTGTAGATTCTCAATTTGTTTCGTAGCTTTTCTTGACGCTTCTCATTCAATTTATCGCCTTGAAGGGATAAGGAATCGACGTTTCGTGTTAGGCTCGGCGCACTAACTGGGACATAACGGGCTCTGAAAACCGGATTTTTGGTTTTAAACTGGGATCATACTCTGAGTTGGACGTCTTTGGTAGTTCCGTTATTAGTAGGAAAAACCGTGTCCTTTGTCACCTCGGTTCTACGTTCCACTACTTTAGGAGAAGAAGTAGTAGGAATCATAGGTCCTTGATGAGCAACACCGCTTCGGGTAGTAATCCCCTTCAAGTCTTCCTTCGGTTAGAAACCGGTTACTTGAAGAGAACCTGAACTCGAAGTCGAAGCGGAAATTGAATTTAAACTAATCTTAGAAAGCATTTCCGTTAAATTTTCCATTTGGTTTTGTAAACCTTGGCCTTGATTTTGTATATTCCTTAATACAGCAACATTTAGCACTTGAACAATAATTCTCAAAATTGGTTTTTTGAAACACTTGCATTTGCGGTACTTGAGCTTGATAAGGGTGAGCTTGGTAAACCAGTGGTTGACTAGTCGAAGTTGATAAATTTGTCCTTGGTAGAAGTTATTTCCACGGTTTTGATTGAAATTGTTCCCGATTTTGGTTCAAAATTATTTCCTTGTTCGAATTGAAACGGTTTTGATTGTTTTGAATCAGAGGAAAACCAGGAGGTCGGATTTGGTTTGCAACCATCGGAGGTCTAGAATTGGTATTTCCTTGATTGAAATTAGCTGCAGCAGCTTGTGAAACTAAACTCTTGAATGTTGTCTCGATAAACATTGCCATTAGTGGCGGGACAATTTCTATAAGAATGAGCACCTCTACAAGTTACACAACTCTGCTCGACCACTTTTACGGGCACGAGAGCTTGGGCTTTTTGCTTGTCGATAAGCATAATCTTCATCATATTCTTTAGTTCAGAAACTTCGGTTGTAAGAGCAGCAACATCGGGTGAAATTCCGGGCATAGATGAGCTCGAACTCACTTTGGCAACGACTGCATTGTTTCGTGAATTACGAACTTTGGATTTACTCTCGATAATTTTCAAGCATTCACGAGGCATCTTATCCAAAAAGTTTCTACCCGCAGCGGAATTTAACGAATCTTGATCATTAGCATTTAAGGCATTGTAAAACGTATCATTAAATCGATCCCAAGCCTCGTAAAATGACTCGTCAAATCTTTGTTGAAATCTCGTGATTTCGTTTCGAAGATTTGTCGTTTTTGAAAGAGGAAAGAATTGATTAATGAATTTTGAAACAAGATCATCCCATGTCAAAATTGATCGAGGAGGTTCTTTCTCTAGCCAAATCCGGGCTGAACCTTCGAGAGAAAATGGGAAAAGCATAAGCTTAATTGACGTGCTCGGGACGTCCGGAATCTCATCGTTGAGGTGATCTTGTTGAAATAACGGATGTAAGCATGTGGATCCTCTTTATCATGTCCGAAAATCTGCTTGTTTTTTTGAACATGATTGATCCAAAACCATGCTTAACTCAGAAATTGGCATTGAATTCGGGGAATTAACGATTGCATCCTCGCCTCGTACCCCACGTTGGTGCTTGGATCATTCCCGCCATATTCCGCGTTATCGGCCATTGGACACTAGGGGATGATTATCAAAATGGTTCTTCAAATTAAATGGATTCTACAACAGCGGTGGGGCTTTGATGTGACGGTTTACAGTTTCGGGTTTGAGAATGAGGCGCATTGCACAAAATAGAAAAAGAAAAATTATATACTAATTTTTTATTTATTTTATTTTTATTAACAATCTATTTTACCGGATAACGAGATAACAACTTGAACCAAATAATCCAAACATACTTCCGTAGCTCTTAAAAATTTTACTTTTTAAGGTGAGCCGTATTTCGTAAATGACACAAATGGTAAGTTTTTAAATCTTTTATTCGAGTTGGGAACTTATTGATGGATAATACCTCAATTGAAGGTATTATTTGTTGGTATTCTTTTACCAACTTTGTTTATTTTATTTTTTTATGGACACTTTTTTATATTTTTGATTTTTTTTATATTATATATTTTTTATATGATAATTATACTAATAAAAGAAAAAATATTTTAACTTTTTTTTACTTTTTTTATATTTTAATAAGAGCGTAACTTCCGAAAACGAAAGGTTCTTCAAATCACGATCGACAAACTTCAAACGAAAGAATCTTAATCACAAATCCCCGGCAACGGCGCCAAAAGTTGATTGCTAGTAAATCTATACACGTAATAATAAAATATAATATGAAAGAAAATTACCAAACTACCCTTGAGGTCAAAGGTAGTAAGGAGAATCTTCACAAATATATATATTATACGTATATTAACCGGGAAGTATGATTCCCGGGTCGTTATTCCCCAACGATTTATGAAATTGAGACCACGTTTGTTGTTCGGACAATGATTTGAATTGGTAACAAAGATTGATTTGATTATCTATTTCTATGAATTAAAAACAATTAAAATAAGTAAATGATAACAATTAAGCACGAAAATAAACAACGGGAAATTAAACTTAAACTAAAAACGCAAAACGGGAACCCTAAATGGTAATTAAAAAAAACCCTAAATTTCCAAAATTAAACCTAAAATAAATTTTTCTCTTTTAATAGACTCTAATTGATTAAAAAGTAAGTTTAAAGAAAACTAGAACAAAAACGGAATTGAAATAAGCTTAAAAACACGAAAAACGTGAACGGGAACGAATCTCGTTCTTTAAAAATCGAAATTTTGCAATTTTAACCCTACGGGGACAAAACTAATTTTCCTAGAAACTTTATGATAAAAGAAAATTTCCTAAAAAAGAATTATATTTTTTTGATTATTTTTCTATTTTTTATTATTTTTTAAAGTTTTTAATAAAAATAAATGTTTAAAAATACAAAACTAATTATAAAAATTCTAAAAAAATTATAGAAAATAGCTTGAACTAATAAGATCCTAGGAAAAATAAGCTTGGTTACACAGCTTATCGAATAAGCTGTGTAAAAAACTTAAACAACTTATTGCACTAAAGAGGCAAAACGTGTATAAGTAATAGACTTTGTGAATCTATAACGAAAAAGACCCCAGGGCACGTTGGTAGTGAGGTGTTGTGTGAGACGTTTATAAGGGTTGAGGGTGTTGAGGTCGGGGGTTCGAGCCTTGCTCACCCCCGATTTCCATCTTCCCTTTTTTTTGAAAACTTATAAAAGCAAAGTTGTAGAAAAGATGAAAATAAACATTTTTAAAAAAAGAAACTTTTTATGAAAAGCACTAAATAAGCTGTAAAACAGCTTAAAACTTGACAGAGCTACTTAACTTTATTTTAGATTTTTTTAGAAAACTTTATAAGCTACAAATTCTAAGATAAGCTAAAAACAGACCAAATAAGCTATAAGCTACTAATAACTAATCTAATAACTAATCTAATAAGCTAAACTAATCAAGAAATAAGCAAAAAGAACATGCCAAAAGCTAGAAAATCAAAATAAGCACTTATAAGAAAATTGAGAACCAAACAGCAGGATGCAAACTTTGAGCTTAATTTTAATTACGTAATGAACCTAATAATGCTTATATGACTTATATCTTGTTAGAAACTTTGACTTTAAACTACTTAAAACATCATTTAAAAACTTAGTTTGAAAATCCAATGCTAAAATGAAATGCTGAATGAAACGGGTGTGATGACACAAAGCAATATATTTGGTTTTTGAAGGTTTTTATGAAAAGACAAATAACAACGTATTTAGCTCAAAAACCATATAAGCAAATAACTTTAAAATCTAAAAAAGAGCCCCTAATCTATCCACAATATAACCATATAAACTAGTTGTTCTAAGAAAATCAAAACCTAAAAACTCTAATACCTACTGAAAAGTTTAGATTGAATCTGGTTGTTATATGCTAATTAAACTCACTTAAAAGAAGCAGTGACACAGTGCTAAATTAAATCAAATGCAGGCAAATAGGTTTTGTGTTACCACACATTTAAAACAACAAACTAAGAAACAATAATGCAAAAAAAATAACTAGAACATCTTTAAGCTTAAAAAAATGCCCCATTTTATTTAAAATCTAAACCACCAGATTTAAACTACAAACTAACAAGCTTTAGAAAATTTGATTAAACCTATCAAAGCTCTCAAATCCTACTTTTATAAACTTAATTTTGAGTTTTAAAGTGAAATTAGAAGACCAAATGGCCTCAAGCAGTTCTAACATGAGTTAGAATTGCTTGACCCAAACACCCCCTTAATTTCTTAAAAGTCATATTAAGCTTATAAAATTGAGATATAAAGAAAATTTTCATTACCAGATTATGATCAAGCTTAAAACAACCCTAATCAACAAATATTAATAAGCAAATAAGCTAGAATCTATAAGCTACTAACTATGCTAAACTAGTATTTTTGGTTTTTTAAACTGATTTTAAGGTAGGATATGAAATCTAAGATTTAAGACTCCAAGTAAAACAAAATAAGCATAAATCGACTATAATAAGAACATTAATAAGCTACACTAAGCAAAGATAAACATTTAGATGTCAAACATAAATGCAAGAAAAGCTAAAATCAAAATAAGCCTAATTTTTAAAGAAGAAAAAGATAAATTGTTGTAAAAACCTAAAATCCCAGCTAAACAGGGGATGAGACTCACTTAGAGCTTAATATCAACAAGCTCTGGCTTCATTTAGAATAATCCCGTAGTGAGTCTATGAACCCCTTCCCTGTATTGGATCATCATCCTAGATAATTTTTGGTAAATATAGGCGGAGACTTTTGGTCTATTAAGCTTAGTTAGTTTATGTAAGAGCTTAACATAAGTAATTGTAGCTTATGACTAATTGATTGAGCTATGAAGGACAATTATAAGCGTATTACACTTTTAATAAAAACTAGAAACCCATTACGCGTAAATGAGCAAAAAAAACACTTTGTAATTGATAAAAGATTACTGATTACAAAGGGGATTAAAAGAAAATTACATTATCCTAAAGAAAGCTGCAAATAACATTGAAAATAAGCTACATAATAAGATAAACATTTAAACTACTCCTAGCATGATTGAATGTGAGTGAGGCATCACTTGTATTATATACTTGCATGAAAAGCTTTTAGGTCCCCAAATTCATTAAACCTCCCCTTAAACAAGTGCTATTCATTCGTCCAATCATTGGCTCTCTAATTAACACCGTTAGGATCAATTCGAGCTCACAACGGATTGCCAACGTGGCAATCTGTGTTGTTACCTCTTGTAGCTTTATTTTAAAAGGATTTTAATGCAAAAACCCACACCTTGTGTTCTTCTTTCAATATCCCCTCATGTCAGACTCTAGTAGGGATTGACATGAGACCCTTTTTGTGATGTTTTTTTCTTGTGCCACAGATCATTGCTTGGAGCTAGAATCACTTAGCACGTCCACAATAGTTTGATTACCCCTGAATAGAGTGAGGTTAAATTGTGGGAACGACCGATGACAGTATAACCCCATTTTTCCCCGCGTTTTTTTACTTTTATAAGAGGGTGAGTTAAATTTATTTGACCCGGGTTATATGCTTGACTTCGGGCTTATATATAAAAAATTGGGCCAAAGGTTATGGTTTTGGGTTTGGTAAGGTTAACAGGTTTTGGATTTGGTTTTATAAGAAAGATAACGAGTGTTAACTTTTTATAATAGAAAGTTAACACCGTCAGGGCTTTAAGGATTATTTGTGAAATACGTTTAACAATGAGGGTTGTTTTGGTAAGTTTTGGGTTTTTGTCTTTTGTGAGTTGACTTTGGTTGACCAAGGGTTGACTAGAGTTGACTATTGATGACCTTGATAGCATTCTCCCGGCTCTTGTACTCTCTTTCCTTTCCCGTGTCCGTGTTTGTCCAGTTTTGACCGTTTTCTTGAGATTTTTGCAATATCCGTACCTACACAATCACAAAGACAAAACAAGCAATATACAAGCATTTTAAGCAAAATTTTGTCTTTTAATGGGTTATTTTTGATATAAAACGGATATGTGTTTTCACACATACCACATGCCTGAAACCTCCTTTTATAACATAAGGAGTCTAAGACTTACAAAGGAAGATAAACATTAGACAACTAAATCTTTTAAACATTAAGGAATATCTTCTGTTATCTTTATCTTCTTATGGAGATCTCCTAGAATCTTCATCTTTTAATATCTTTGACCAAATCTTCCATAATTCTTCACCAGCTTGTAGAATTCTTTAATGACGATTTTGATCCTTTTGTTTCATTGTTTTGTTCTTTTGTCTCATGAAATATATAATTCCCAACAATAAGTGGTATCAGAGCTTGTTGAGAAACTTTGAATAAGAAGAAACAATCTACACTTATCAAATCTATTTGTTTTTTTTTGTGAAAACATAGAGACAATATCTTCACCAATGATTGTTGCTTCAAAACTTCTAGTGCTCAATCCAGGTGAATTTGATCTTTGGAAAATGAGGATAGAACAGTACTTCCTAATGACAGATTATGCTCTTTGGGAGTAATAGTACATAGAGACTCACCTCCACCAAAGAGAACTGTTGATGGTGTTGAGCAAACATATCCTCCTACAAATGCAGAGGAGAAGCTAGCAAGGAAGAATGAGTTAAAGGCAAGAGGTACATTGTTGATGGCTCTTCCAAATGAACATCAACTTAAGTTTAATACCTACAAATGTGCCAAGACTCTGATGGAAGCTATAGAGAAAAGGTTTGGAGGTAATAAGGAGTCAAAGAAAACTCAGAAGACACTTCTAAAGCAACAGTATGAGAATTTCAATGGATCAAGCTCAGAAGGACTTGATCAAACCTATGATAGGCTTCAAAAGCTTATCAGTCAGCTAGAGATTCTGGGTGAAACTATTTCTCAAGAAGATATGAATCTGAAGTTTCTAAGAAGTCTCCCATCAGAATGGAAGACTCATACCTTGATCTGGAGAAACAAACCTGATTTAGACACCTTAAGCATGGATGACCTATACAACAATCTGAAGATTTATGAAACTGAAGTTAAAGGGTCATCAAGCTCAAACCAAAATTCACAAAATGTGGCTTTTGTGTCTTCCAATAACTCTGGCAGTTCCAATCAAGCTTATGGTTCTAACTCTGCCAATACTGATAGTATGAGTGATGTTGTGATCTATTCTTTCTTTGCAAACCAATCTAACAGTCCACAATTAAATGACGAGGACTTACAACAAATCGATGTTGATGACTTAGAAGAGATGGATATAAAGTGGCAGATGGCTATGTTGACCATGAGAGCCCGAAGATTCCTAAATAAAACTGGAAGGAAGATTAATACCAATGGTTTTGAGACCATAGGGTTTAACAAATCAAAGGTGGAATGTTATAACTGTCATAAAAGGGGTCATTTTATAAGGGAGTGTAGGGCTCCAAGGGAGAACAGGAACATAGAACCTGTAAGGAGGAATGTGACAGTGGAAACAACAGAGACAAAAGCTTTGGTGG
>BQNB010066264.1:0-34630 GCA_026074375.1 Tanacetum coccineum
AACGAGGAGTCTTAGTGTGCGTGTAGACGCGTTATAGTTTAAGTTTTCAAAAAGACTCGACCTAGTTCTCTATAACCTTAGGCTTTGATACCACTCTGTAACACCCCCAACTTTGGATTGCACAGCGAAAATAGCAATTAGGTGTTACTAAATAGCGCCATTCACCAAGATAATAGAAAACGACCTAAATGAGACGTTTAACAAACATGTGTTCCATTATTAATCAGAGTAAAACGCGTTCAGGTCCCCACAAAATCGCAACCACAACCATTAGAACATTTGAAAAACCATTGTTTCAAAATAAAGACATTGTTTTAGAACAACTTAAGACATTTTTTTGAAAGGCAAGGAACATACAAGTAGTCTTTCACCAAATCCATCATATGCACGACACCTCCACGGCATCATTGCCTTAATCGTTGGTTACCTAGGATAAAACATGTTTAACACGTCAACAACAATGTTGAGTGAAATTCATAGAGTTTAAAATAATCAATAAGTAATAATCTTTGAACACATAATTAGTTCTCGAGAAAACATTGCAACGAATACAATGTATAACAATCTCTTTTCTTTCACACATTAAGCTCATGATACCGAACGTTAATAATACATATGTCATTTCATATGTTAAGGTGCCCCAAACAAGGTATTATTGTCATATACCTATTACTTCTAGATACAATATGTCCGTTTGACAGGGTGTTCACAAGGATTCATACCCCAGACAGGGTTGTCAAACCCAATAGATCTATTTAATGCATTAGCGTTTACCTCACAAGGCGATTAACGGTTCATTAAATAAGGGACTTCGAAAATAGCTACTTATGCGGAAACAATCTCATAATCGGGTCTAGCATACCATAAAATCATATGTGTTCGATTTTATAAAACAAACATGTATCCCCCTCGTGGGTTTAAAAATAATCAAAATATTTAAATGCGAGGCTATGAACTCACCTTAAGCAAAGATTCCAGTTCAATCAAATCAACAAGCGCAAATAACTTCACGTCTCAACCGCGACCTATATAATACATATATAGCGGCACATGACTAAAATATTTCATATAATGCATACTTGCATATATATTTATAACTATTACGTATATACAATCATATACTACAATCTTCAAGTGCGACGCAAAACATTTCTCTTTGACGCACTAACAATATCACAACACTTTTCCACAAAGTTTCTATTTTTAGAAAGTTATCGAAAGTAAGGATAATATAATCTGAACTTCATATTTCGTCATCAATTAACTAACATTACGAACCCATTGCTTATTATAACCCATATTCAAAAGTATACGCAAGTTTGACTTTCAAAAGTCAAACTTCGTAGTTGACTTTTTACCCTAAAAATAACCAAACTTCATTCGGCCGTAAAACGTTCATTATTAAGAGTTACGTGACGATCCACCTAGTGAAACGTAGCTAAAGGTGAACACTATCACTTTTCATCATCAAAAATAACTTTCAAAAATTTCTCGACTTGCTACAAGTAACTCAAACTTTCTGGTCAAACTTGGTCAACACAAAACCTATTAAAACGACATTTTTGACATAATCCGACTATCAAAACATGCTTAGCTAGTCGATGTAATTATACCAAAACCATCAAACTTTGATTAATAACCAAATACACTTTCTATAATTTTCGCACTTGAACCTTATAGCAATAATCACGTAATACGCAATATAATCAAATTAATCAACACAAAACATAACTAGAAGCTCACAATGCTTATAAGAAAAATCAACTATGGTTCCCCCTTTGCTTTTTAAATCGGATGAACCTCAAGTCCCAACAAAACAACCTTTTTCAATCAACCAAATTCAATACAACACTAATCTAACTCCTTTAAACACCCTTTTATGCTCGAAAATTACAAGAACAAACCAAAAAATCTAACTTCTTCAAAACTCAATGCATGTAAGATTTTATTAGTGGATTTTGTAGCTTTTGATACAAGGATTAATAATATGTAAGTAGATTTAATTGCATGTCAGAAAATTGACCAAAATAGTGGTGTTGTTGGTGGTGGCCGGTCGAAGAGAGCAAGAGAGGAGGAAGAGAGTCAAAAAAATTTGTAAAGTGTTATAATGTGTGTGTTGAGTTGTATTTATAGAAAACAACTTTGGCAATTTGGCAATTTTAGTCCTTCCTTCTTATTACTCCTTCAAAACTAGTACAAAGCGTTCCTTTTATTTTAAAATCGGCCAACAAACTCGGGTCACACCACGTTCGTAAATATTTTAAATCCGTCCCACTAAATTTACTTGTGAGGTCCCGGTCAACAAGCTCTGATACCACTTGTTGATCCCTGTATACTCAATGGATCGAATTCCTTAAGCTTATTAAGGTTTAGTTATATTAGATAAATCTAACACAACTAGGTAGAAACTGTGCTTGAATGTATTAAAGATTATGCGAAATCTAATCTTTAATAATAAGAAGTATTCTCAATGAAACAGTAATACAAAGATCAAACAGTTTAACAAATAATCTTAACAAACAAGCTTCAATATTATTAATGTTAATAATATGAATACTCTTCCAGTATTAGGGTTACAATGACCTTGAAGCTATGATGATAATAATAATCGATATCATCTCTATACCCTATGACCTCCTTTTATACACCAAGGAGTCATAGTCAACATTCAACATTCAATACTTTCCTAAGTATCTAAAAGATTTACAAAATCTTTTCCTAACATAACTAATACAATCTTTTCCAAATATAACTAATACATATCGTATAAACAGTCTTAACTTCTCAGCAGCATCAATCTTTAAGCAGTAGTAACCTCTGAGCAGTCTTAACCTTCAACAGTACTAAGTTTGTACTAGCAGCATTAACTTTGAACTAGCAGTACTAACTCTAAACTAGCAGTACTAACTTTGTACCAGCAGTACTAACTGTTTACACTAGCAGTATTAACTACTTAGAATATTTTCCATGAAGTTTATCAGCAGTACTAACTTTGATTGAACAGTACTAAATTAAGCTAAGCAGCATTAACTTCAGACTTGAACTTCAAGCAGCATTAACATGAGAATGAGCAACAGTAACTCTAACGACACTTAGAAGTCTTTGAATCAGCATCTAGAACCTAACAATCAGTATAAGCATCTAGAAGTCTTTTTATTCCCAACAATCCTCCCCTAAAATTGAAATTCTTCTTCAAAATTATCAAGTTTCTTCATTTAAAGCTTCATAAACACCAGGAGGATGCTTCCAAACACTTATTCACTTCTTAAGGTGTTTATTTATGGATTTGACCAGCTGATATGCCATTTCACTTTCATAATCAATAATGAGCTTCTTTTCTAGCATTTGTGAAAGTGTAGGTGGTGTCAGGGAATATTTCTTTTCAACCAACATATAGATTTGTGCAGACTGCAACATCAATGAATGAACTCCACAGGAGTCATATATCTTCCAATTCAACACTTTGTAGCCTTGTTGCTGTCTCCATACATTATCTTCTACATGAGGTTCAAACATAGTCTTTAAATCACCCCATAACAACAAATCTAAGTCCTCCACTGGCCTTGTTGACCCATACTTAGCCTTTACCAATTTATACAAATCTTCCAAGTCTTCTCTATCAAAACTTTTAAGCATCTGACTGAAGATCATATACATCTATGATTTTCCATCAGCTCTCATAATTTGGTAGTAGCTTTTTCTTCCTTATTTGTAGATCTTCTAGCCAACAATCTTTGGAGACTTAACAGCTAAAGGAATAGCATCAATTGCTACTTCCTCTTCATCAGGAATGATTTTCATCAATTGTTTAAGCTTAGCTGTTTTTGTGTTATCATCCACCTTTTGCTTCTTTATAGGCTCTTTTATCAGCTCATCTCCTGCTCTCTTTGCTTTTCCTTCTCCTTCCACCAGCTCTGATCTAAAATCTTGAAATGTGTTTACCCTCTTGAAAGCTCTATCAAACATTTCTTGAATAGCATCAAAATCTTTCAACTTCAGATCCTTGAGCTTATGTCCTTCCATATTCTTCAGGTAATTACACATGATCTTTCTTTGTTGAGCTTTTGTTGGAGGCTTATTTCTCTTTTCTTTAGCTCTCTTTGCTGCAAAATGTTTTCTTCTAGATTCCAAGAGTTGTTGAAACAATTTAGCTCTTTCTTCAACAGACAACTCTTCTTGCTCTTCTGCTTGCAATCTTTTAGCCAATTGATAATCAGTATCAATCTTTGCCTGAATTTCATCCCATGTGTTGATCAAGGCAATATTGGCTTTTTCAATCTTTTCAGCTTCTTCTTTTGCAAGCCTTTCTTCCTCATCAAACTCAGCTTGTAATCTTATTGCAGTCTCTTCATCAAGCCTTATTTGATCTTTCTTCTTCAAAGGCTTCTCAGGCTCTATCATTATAGCTTTGCCTTTACCTTGTGTTTGTTGTGGAGTTTGTGTTCTTGTAGAAATACATTGCTCTGTTTCTTGTATGACAACCCCTTTAGCCTTGGGTGTTGTACTTTTCATCTTTTGTAGTGCTTGAGCCAAAGTAATTTCTTCAATAGTTGTAGCAGCAGTTGTTGTAGGAGCAGCACTAACAGTCTTTACAGCACCAGCAGCACTAACTTGAAGACCAGCAGCACTAACTTGAGCAGCATCAACAATTAGTTTTGCAGTATTAATGGCTTCAACTACTTCTTCACTAACATTTACTCCATCTTTTACATCTTTTGCAACAACATCCTCTTCTTTATCAAACATTTCTACATCTTGTTCATCAACATAGCATCAGCATCTATAGCATTAATCCTCCCCTGTTTGGATGCATCCTCACCCAAATCTTCATCTTCAGAGGATTCTATCCTGGCAGTCAAACCAACCTTGTATAATCTTTTCAACCCATGAGATCTTGACCTCTTTCTCCTTTCTAGCTTCTTGACCCTCTTCTCCAAACTTGCAATCCTACTTTGCTGAGAGGTCTTAGTCTTCTCCAAGTCAAGAACTCTATTTTGTAAGTTGGTACACAATTCCATCAATTCATTTAGTTTCATACTATCCTCATCACTTCGAAGTGTGTTACCTCTTGCGATCAGTGAATCATTGGAAAGTTTAGATACTCTCTCAAACCTAGTTTGAGCAGAAGTACCCCCATGGTTTCTTGGCACCTGGGACCACCACCTGAACTAGTTCCTTGGGAACCAGGTTCATTAGGTGTTGCCTTAGATCGGGTCTTAGCAATGTTACCACTGTCCTGCTCTACTTCTAAGCTAGAAGCAGTAGTGGCAGCCCTCACCAATCTGTCTCCCAACTCCTTACGGACAGCCTCATCTGCTACATGAATAGGCTCACTAGGCTGAGGTACCTAAGTGACCTTTCTCTTGAGCTTCCTAGGGTGTTTCTTTTGTGGTTGAGATGTTGTTGGTTGAATGATGGTTGTTGTTTGAGTTGATGTTTGAGTGTTGGTGGGTGTTTGAGCTTGATTTTCTACCACCGTTGTTTGAAACAAAGGTGTTACATTTCTAGAAAATCCTTTTCCAACCCTTTTCATATTTCCAAAAATCTTCTTTGTGTGACAGGGTGCATCATACTTTCTCTTGTGAGTTGGCATCCCATCAACTTGTTGATTGACAAAAACTTACACAAATCTTGGATACATTAAAAATTTACCAGATACATTATCCAAGTTTCTTAGCATACCTTCAAAAATGAACTTTGAGAAATTAAACTTTTGGTTGGTAGCTAGACATATAATGGCAGATGCCATGGTGCTACTGAATTCATTCCACGCAGTAGTCTTTGCACTTAGACTCTGCAGCACAGTGTGAATCAAAAACTTCCATTGAGGAGAGAAGAATGCCTTATAGAACGTCAGCTTTTGAGAAATCTTCTCATACCCCATTAAAGTGAGTTGTTCAAAAATTGTAGCATTGGGTAAACAATCAATACCTTCTTCATCTCCCAGCTGAAGATCCCTTCTTACTGATGCTTCAGTAACGACCACCTTCTTTCCATTAACTAGGGCATTAAGTTGAACTTCCCCATTAATCGTTTTCACCACGCCAGTAGTCCAAAATTGCTCAATGCACGAAACATATATAGTAGGGTTGACAGTTAACGCATACTTTATTTGGTGTGCCTTTAAGAAATCAACAATTTGTTCAAACCCTTCACTTTCAGTGGGTTTGACAAAAACGCAACCATGTTGTAAGTATCAGCAAACTTTAGATTTGACATTTTGTGTTAGGGTTTTGAAAATGGATGATGAAATTGAGTTAGGGTTTGTAAGTAGAGAGTGTATGAAAGAGTAAAATCAATGAAATAATTGAATAAAACCCTTGATCGAAGTAAATACCCTCCACAACCTAGCAGTAGTAACCCAGCAGTAGTAAGTTATGCCTAACATCATTAACTTTGAGTCACCAGCATTAACAAACCAGCAGTAGTAACTCAGCAGCAGTAAGTTATGCCTAACAGCATTAACTTGAGTCACCAGCATTAACAAACCAGCAGTAGTAACTCAGCAGTAAGTTATGCCTAGCAGCATTAACTTTGAGTCACCAGCATTAACTCCAATTCCATTCCATACAGCATACCCATCAACAATCCAACACTTTTCTTTGCTTATCCTCATCATTTGCTTATCAAATGGAAGTTCAATGCTCATATTTTCACCAACAGCATTAACTTCATTTGTGCCAGCAGCATTAACAGTTGAACTAACAGTATTAACATTGTTAGTGCTGCTAACATTATCTTCCTTCTCTTGATCATTATACTCACTTTCTTTTCTTGGATCTTCATCAACCTTCTTTCCTTTATCACTTGAAGGTTTGAATCCATCATCTTGAGAACTTTTCATCAACTTTTTCTTGTGATTTTCTCTCCTTTTGGGTTCCCTCCAAAAGCAACATATCCTTCATCTATCTCTTCATAGTCTGTAAGATAGGACATGTTCTCTGTCATGTGCCTTGAGCATCTACTATTAATCACTCCTTGAACCTGTAAATCTATTTGTGGATTGCCCTGCACCTTAGATAAGAAAATCAGTTTCTTTTGGGGACCCAAGCCATCACTGACTTGGATCTGCCTTGTGCATTAATATAATCAAACTTCTTTAGGGTGATTGATGCACAGTTGTGTTTAGAAACATGGTTTATAACTTTATTCTTTGGTTTCCAAACCCAATAAGCTGAGGCCTTATAGCAATTAAAAATCTTGCCCTTAACAGCATTAACTACTGTTCTTTGAGCCTATCAAGTATTATTTTTTTTACCCCTAACAGTATTAACCCTTTTTAGTAATAGTACTATGTTCTAAATGTTGTGTTTCTTATGAAATGGGCCCTCTTAACAGGTTGAATGTGTTGTTTTTAGTAAGGAATGAAGATATGGTTCTAGCATCATTCACTGTTGTTTTGTAGTGAGCAACATTAATTTGTCTAGCAGTATTAACCAATACTACTGTTCTTGAAATATTTTGTCTAGCAGTATTAATTGATACTAAGCCAGACTTCATTAGTACTGCTCTTGGAACCATGTTCTTTTTAGCACAGGGGTGAGTCTTTCTAGCAAAGTTTTGATGATTCACCCTTTGAGCATTTTTCCAAACAGGTTTTACCATTCTTTGATTTTGAAACTGTTTTTAATACCACTTGTTGTTTTGATGGTAATTGCAATCAACCTGCAAATGATCAAAGCTTCCACACACATAACAAGCCTTATTAAACATCTCAAAATTGCTTCCTAGTTTTTGAGACATCATATTGTTCCAATTTCTTTGATTGCCTCTAGGACTGTGTGTGTTTTGCCTATGATGCTCAACATGTTTAACAGTTTTCCTAGCTGTCAATCTTTGTGGTTTAGACTTGACAAACTCTTTGTTAACAAAACTAGGCCTAACTGTTTTCTTATTAATCTTAGGCTGAGACACAACTATTTTCTTTTCAATTTTAGGCTGAGACACTTCCTCATCCTCATCATCTGACACCCATTCTTCAATAATTGGGGCATCATTATACTTCCTAACTACCTTAGGCTCTTCTTCACTAACTACCTTAGGCTCTTCTTTAGGCTCTACCTTAGGCTCTTCTTCACTAGACATAGCTTTACTGTTCTCAACTACAGGCTTATTAGCAAACTCATCTAAACCAGTAAAAGACAAGTCATGTGTTGGAGGCATGAATCTTCCTGTGTGAGGAGGTGGAACTGCATTATAGCCTAAACCTTTCTTGTAATTGTCAACTATCTGACACTCTATGAGCTTGTCTAAATTTTTAGATACAGTTTCAAACTTTTCTATATTGAATTGAATGTCATCTTTTTCATTTTAAACTTTTTGAAGCTTCTTCCTAAGCTCTGTAATAGATATTTCTCCTACTTGAATTTCCCATTTTAATTTCTTAATATCTCCTAAATAAATAGACTCATTTTCTTTATAAATTTCAAGTTTATCTTCCACTGTCTTTAAACCTGTCTTATAAGATAGAATCCATAACTCATATTTCTTTAAATCTTTTAATAGTTGTTCATTTTGAGATTTAAGAAGTTCAACAGTTTCCAAACAGGATTTTGAACAAGTAGAGTCATTGGATACCTTTGAGTCAGAACTTGAAGATGTGAAAGCCATGAGTGCATAATTAGGTCCTTCCTTTGCCTGATCACTCCAATCATATCCACCAAGACCATCACATGACACCAAAGTTGTAGGAGTAGATGTTTCCACAGGCATATTCCTTCTTGTGCTTTCCTTGTTCTTGTTATCTTGATTTCTTGGAGCTCTGCACTCCCTAGCAAAATGTCCCCTCTTATGGCAGTTGTAGCACTCCACTTTAGACTTATCAAAACTAATAGTTTCATTGCCATTGAAAGTAAGCTTCCTTCCTGTATTCATCAAAAACCTTCTAGCCCTCATAGTCAACATGGCCATTTACCATCTCAAATCCATCTCTTCCATGTCATCTGGATGAATTTGTTGCAAGTCCTCATGTACAAGTTGAGGACTATTTGGTTGACTAGCAAGGAATGCACAAATAACAGCATCACTTAAGTTATCAACATTTGTAGAGTAAGCAGCATTAACTTGAGTGCTAGCAGTAGAAACTCCATTAGCAGTATTAACTCCTTGAGCAGTATTAACTATTCCATTAGTATTGCTAGTGTTGTTATTTGAAGAGGACACAAAAGCCATGTTTTGTGTGCTTGAACTTGAGCTAGACATCCCTTTAACTTCTGGTTCATACACCTTGAGGTTGTTATAGAGATCATCCATGCTCATTGTATCCAAATCAGCTTTATTCCTCCACACAACAGCATGTGTGTTCCACTCAGGTGACAAACTTCTTAATAACTTTTGATTTATATCTTCTTGTGAAAGCTTTTCATCCAAAATCTGTTTGTTCAAGCATCTCTGAACTTGGAGCAGTGAAGTTTTCATATTGCTGCTTTAAGAGATTCCTTTGAGTCTTTCTTGTAGCTGCATTCCCACCAAATCTCTTTTCTACAGCTTCTAGTAACTTCTTTGCATCCTTTATAGAATTAAACTTTAACTGGTGTTCATTAGGAATGCCCATCATTAAAGTACTTCTAGCTTTTACCTCTAATCTTCTCTGAGCCTTTTCTCCAGCAGTTGTAATAGGCATCTCTGACATGACATCATCCACAGTTTGTGTTTTTAGCAAGGTTGCACCATTCTCTATGACTTCCCACAGTGCATAGTCTATCATCTGGATGTATTGTTCTATCCTCATTCTCTATATCTCATACTCACCAGGTTTGAGAATAGGAACTTTTGATGCAACCACCATGTGTGCAGAATCTTGATCCATGTCTTCTTATTCACAGCTTCTCAACAAACCTCTGATACCACTTGATAGGTCCCGTTAAACAAGCTCTGATACCACTTGTGAAGTCCTGGTCAACAAGCTCTGATACCACTTGTTGATCTCAGTATACTCAATGGATAGAATTCCTTAAGCTTATTAAGGTTTAGTTATATTAGATAAATCTAACACAACTATGGTAGAAACTGTGCTTGAATGTATTAAAGATTATGCGGAATCTAATCTTTAATAATAAGAATAATTCTCAATGAAACAATAATACAAAGATCAAACAGTTTAACAAATAATCTTAACAAACAAGCTTCAATATTATTAATGTTAATAATACGAATACTCTTCTAGTATTAGGGTTACAATGACCTTGAAGCTATGATGATAATAATAATCGATATCATCTATATACCCTACGACCTCCTTTTATACACCAAGGAGTCATAGTCAACATTCAACATTCAATACTTTCCTAAGTATCCAAAATATTTACAAAATCTTTTCCTAACATAACTAATACAATCTTTTCCAAATATAACTAATACATATCGTATAAACAGTCTTAACTTCTCAGCAGCATCAATCTTTAAGCAGTAGTAACCTCTGAGCAGTCTTAACCTTCAGCAGTACTAAGTTTGTACTAGCAGCATTAACTTTGAACTAGCAGTACTAACTCTGAACTAGTAGTACTAACTTTGTACCAGCAGTACTAACTGTTTACACTAGCAGTATTAACTACTTAGAATATTTTCCATGAAGTTTATCAGCAGTACTAACTTTGACTGAACAGTACTAAATTAAGCTAAGCAGCATTAACTTCAGACTTGAACTTCAAGCAGCATTAACATGAGAATGAGCAGCAGTAACTCTAACAGCACTTAGAAGTCTTTGAATCAGCATCTAGAACCCAACAATCAGTATAAGCATCTAGAAGTCTTTTAATTCCCAACATTACTTTAAAACGATTATTAAAACGTTAAATCACGTAAAACACGACCTTTAAACACGGTTTTCGCAAAAACTCGGAGAAACGCCGTAAAATACAAAAATAATAAAATCATGCTCTCGGAGTGACAAAATAAATTTTTCAAACTTTCACGAATGCTAAAAACAAATAGAAACTCAATCACGGCTTGAAATTACCCAATAATTGGAAATTTTCATCAATCCTTATATAGCATAAACGACTATAATCAATTACATAGAAAAATAATTATCATACCTCAGGATAAACGTTGACCTAAAACTCGGGTTGTTACAAATACGCATCAAGTTTTTGGCGCCGCTGCCGGGGAATAGTTTTATTTGATGAACTAAAGACTTAATCATGTTTTTCATACTAATCATCTCTTTTAAATACATGTTACAAGGTACAGGTTTAATCAAAGCAAGGACCACATTTTTGCTGATGGACGCGGGAACCTTCATCTCCCGCAATGGAACAACGTAGCCGCAAAAGAGTCGAACTTAACGACTCGTTAAATAAACAAAAGTGCTAATCAGGAGACAACCCGAAAGGTTTTCCTTTTTTTAAATACTGCAATAATAATGTTGTCTTGGTCAAATAATGTCTTTGTCATGTCCCGTTGCCCTAAAAACGTTATACTTTCTCATGATAAAAATTCACTTACGCCGTAACAGAGGTTGTGAGTTACGACGTAATCAGCATTTTTTTTAAAATATATATTTTTGAAACGGGTAAAAAGCCTGTTACGGCGTAACTGGGCCAATCCAGTTACGATGTAATGTCTGTCTGGGGTATAAAAAGAAATAGGTTACGGCGTAATTTTGTATTTACCCTAAATTCTCTTAAGTAAAAACCACTTTTTACTGTGTCAATCCATTCAATTCGATCGATCATGGCTGGTAATCCCTTCTATCCCTATATCTTACGATTAATCTAGTTATGATATGTTTTGTCTTGTTTAAATTTTCTATTGTTAGGTTGATTTAATTATTTCTGAGAATATTTATGCTTATGCTCAAACCCTTGCTTAACCAAGCTATCAATTAATCATAGAATTATCTAATGAGTAAAAAAAATTGTGAATTTGTCACGGGTTTTTGATAGATCTAAAAAATTTTAATGCTTAGGTCGAGGTATGAAACTGTTATGATATTAAAACCATGGGTTTCTGTGACTAATGAAAAATCAATTAGGTCAAATAAGAGTTTTATAAAAGGTGTAGGAATTTTGCTTAAGCATTGGTTACGCCGTAATAAGCAGAAAGAGTTACGGCGTAATCATTCGTGTTACGGCGTAATGTATTGGAGATTACGTCATAACTACCTACTAATAATAACTTTTGAGGAGTAAGGTAGTACCACTTTTTGATTCATTTCACCGTATAACTTTTATGAATTGCTATTCAGGTTCTCCTAGTGATTGGCTCAAGTTTAACTCTCATGAATTCACATCGGACAGTCGAAAAGAGTTTCGCAATAGACACAAGGAGCTCTTAAGGAAGGAAATCGAGGGCCCCAAGGCCCTTGACTATGTTGAATTTAGCACCCTCCATGAGGGGAATGCCCTTTGAGAACTTGATCAGTTTTGTTACATGAGTTTTAAGGTCGAAGACAGAACTTACACCTCTCAAGCTTGGAATAGATTGTTTAGGATTCGAGAACAGGTGGTTCAGGAATATGTTATGGAGTTCTTGTCTAGCTTTTAGTTCAGGGACCATGTTGTGGAATTGGGCATTGCTGATACTATGGTTTTTTAGTTAGGAGGGGTGAAAAGAAGCATGTCTATGCGGCAGTTCAGTTTGGCACTCGGTTTATACACAACCGAGGAAATGAACAACAACCTATTTGAGCCATTCTGTGATGCTTGCCTTAGGAACAAGCCCGACATCCTCCATCTTACACAACTATCAAAAATCCCATTCATCGTTTGGTTCATAGATTGCTTACCTTATCTGTTACAGGCAGATACGATGCGAATGAGAAAGTAACTCTAGATGATTTATTCATGTTGCACAGTATGGATGGTGGGGAAATGGTTGACGTTCCTTGGACAGTGGCTAAGTTCTTGTCTGAAAAAGCAAAGGGATATAAGAAAAAGAATCTGATTTGTGAGGCGCATTTGATTAGGAGAATTGCGAGATCTTATGGATTGATGGCTCCCACTTATATGAGGATTGTTGCTCTAAGATAGGAGACTTCGCTTCTTAATGTGGCGAAACTGGTTGATTTGGGTATATGTAAGTATAATGGATTAGGGTTTGGAGAGTTGATGGATGATAAGCTAGATAATAGTAAGGATGAAGCTGCTGCGGTTGAAGCTAGGAGAGCTCAAGATGAGGAGGGACATGTTAGGCGTACTCCTAACATGAGTTTCACCCAAAGGCTTAGAGCAATGGATGACAGGATGGGCGATATGGATGCTAGCATCTACAAGTTGAGCAATGATATAGAAGAGATCACCGCAGTGGTATCCAGGATGTCCGAACAATATGATCAATTTTATTAAGAATTCAACACAATGAGTAGGGAGCAGCAAAGGTTCCATACTTGGGAGATGGACCACTTGTCATAATTGCTAGCTCATCACCACATTGATCACTCACGCTATGATGGAACCCGATACTTCTATGTTCCTGACATCCCGGACTTGGGAGTCCAGCAAGGTGTGAACTACATGGCTAGCCCACAGGTCTTCTCTACTGCTCCCACTCCATCCCCCAACCCGTTCGGTTTGTTTGATGATGCCGGTGCAGGACCTTCAACTTCCCACAACCAAGGGAATGATATGGATGAGGACTGATTCCTCATTTGCTTTGAACCAAGAAACAATTTAAAGTATTTGAATAATTGCTATGTCTGTAATAATTTGTAGGATTTTATATTTCTATCTACGTTTTCTGCTGACAATTGTGTTTTAGCTTACTAGAAATTCGAGCACAGAAGGAAATTACGGCGTAAACATTGTGTTAGGCCGTAATCATCAAGGTTACTTCGTAACTGGGCCAGTCCAGTTACGCTGTAACGTCTATTGAGATTGATGAGTGTTTACGGCATAATTGGGCCAATCCAATTACGCCGTAACACTCCTATGGACTTCAAATTTTGAAGAAATGCGAACTGCTTGTTCAAACGAAAATAAGAGGGGAGTTTTTCAGTTATTATTTCTATGTATTTTATAATTTTTGTACAAAAGGGACTTTGTACATTTCTAGTTGGGGGGAGTAGAATTAAGAACCACTTTACCTATATTTGCCTTCGATTTTCTAGTTTTTCTTTTAAAAATTGTGCCATTTTTTAATTTGTGTGACCTATTTTTCTTAATAAACTAGAATTAATCTTTGTCGAGCGCACTATTACCCATTATTTCAATTGGTGAGGTTAAGCCTTATGATTCCATTTTCATCTATTATACACCAAAATTATGAGTATGTCGGTAGTATTTTAGACTTTAGAACTTGGCATGTACATCTTATCAAGATCTAATTGATTAGTTGAAATAGACAGGTTAAGAAGGAAACATATTAGGAATTCACCAAAACAGCCTATATGTGTGTGTTTATCGACTTGTCACACTGACTTGTTGACCTCTGATTCGTCAAATAGTATATATAAAATACTAGGCAAATCCAAACTCTTCACCCTTGACAAAGGGAAAAAGTCAAGACCTACTTAGAAATTAAATATATAAGAGAGAATCAATGATAAAAAGATTCCGGAAGAGATATTCCCGGGTCGTATGTCCCAACGAGGCTGCAATTGAAAGTTATCCTGGTTTGATGAGAAATTGAATGATGGAGAATATTTGATGGAAAATACTGATATAAATTTTAAAAAATTAATTAAATAAAACCTAAATTTAATCTACGGGAAAACAAAATTAAGTTATAGGGAAATCCTAGGAATTAATCTATACTAAAAGTACGGGGACAGAATCAGGTATAGGGATACATAAATACTAGAAAAATTAAGAAATAAATGCTAATTAAATTAAAAATCAAAATTAAATTCTAATTAGTTAATTTGAAAAATAAAGGAAAACTAGAACTAAAACGGAGGTCGTTTGAAATGTAAAACGAAAAGAAAACGGTAAAACGCACCGTAAAACGGGTCTAAAACTGAAATTTAAGAAAAATTAAGCCTCATACTAAAATTTTATATTTTTCCTAGACACTAAATGACAAAAAGAAAATTTTAAAAATATGAAAATACTTTTTTTTAATTTTTCTGATTTTTTATGAAGTTTTTAAAGATTATTCATATAATTAACTTAGAAAATAGAAAAAGAACAAAAAATAAAAGTTATAAAAAATCTGAAAAAATTAAATTAAATAAAGAAAAAGTTAACAATTCTAAATATATAAAAATGCCCCCAAATATTTACTGATTATATCTAAAAAAGTTTAATTAAACTAATTTAAAACTTAAACCTAATTTATATTAATTAAATTAAGAAAACACTAACTAAAAGCTTAACTTTTGTTTAAAACAAAAGGACTAAACAGTGAAAGGACACAAGGACTAATGGGGAAACAACCAACACTGACTAAGGGGGACTAACAGGTTTTTAACTATGAAAGAAGTAATTACACAAATCTGTCCCTGAGGTGGACCCGATATGCAAGGTATTAGGGTATAATAGACTAAAATCTAACTTTGGGTGGGGGTTTTATCCATGGGTTGGGGTCCTGGCGGGGTCGGGGGGTCCAAAGTGCTTATTTACAAAAAGCTATAAAAGCAATGTTGTTAAGGGGCTTGAGGGGAGCATTTTTCATAAAAGGTGCATAAGCTGAATCCAACTAAATAAGCTAGAAAAATGAGCTTAATGGGGCTGCAGAACTTAATAAGCTTATGAGCTTATTTTTCTTGGCTTTTTGGGATTTAAGCCAACAAAATAAGCTATAATTATGGGAAACAAATAAATAGGGAGAGGGGAGTCCTAAAATAAGCTAAGTTATCTAGAATAAGCCCTAAAATAAGCTGTTTTATTGTTAAGCTATGTTGACAGCTTATAAAAGAAAACAGAAAAGTAGGGACTTTAAGCCTAATTTAAGCTAAGCTAAAGAGGGAGTTAAGCTACAAAACTATGGGGAATTAAAGAACTAGTAATAAGCTACAATAAAAAGCTAAAAATCCTAAGGCTTAGTTATGCAATAAGCTAGAAAAGGGTGCTGAAAATGGTGCTCAGCACCAGGGGAGCATGCAACAGTGAGGTAGGGGTGTTTTTGAGCTTATTGAAATAAGCTCTCAAGGGCTTTTTAGCCAAAACCAAATACAAACAGATTAAAAGGGCATGTAATTAAGCTTATTTCCAAAATTTGAGAGCTTAGGAAACAATATAAGCTGCTGAATTTGTGGCTTAAAAAGGAGGGGTCTAAAAAAATTTGCAAAGCCAAATTTTTGACTTATGCTTGGTGAGGTTAAAAGACAGAATAAGGGGTCTTCTTTTTGGCTTCTTGTAACTCAAACAACACAAGAAATAAGGTGCTTAAGCTGTTTCAACAGCTTAAGCCCTTATGGTCACTTTGGCTCATTTAAATTTTGACAGAATATAGAAAAGGCACAAAAACTTATTTTAGAACTAAGAGTGGTGATTAAAGTGGCCTAATGAAGCCCACACACTCAGCCAAAGTTGGCTGAGTGGTTACAACCCATAACCAACCCAAAATGACCCATTTTCATGCTAAACCAAACACTCCCTTAATTTATAAAAAAGGTTTTTTAACTGTTTTTTATGGGTAATTAAGCTGAGAAAGGGATCACAAATGAATTTTAATAACTTTTAACATATGTTTAAACAACTTAAACAGAATTAAACAGCCTAAATCATAGTTCAAATTTCGACAATGGTGATTTTCACAAACTTTTTAACTTTTATTAAAAATGAAAATTGTTACAACATATAGCTTTAAACCAACTGAGTTACACTTAAATGATTAAAAGAAAGACTTGGAATTTAAAATTAAGCTAAAAAAAACATAAAAAAATGGTGTGTTTGCTTCGGCTTGGTCTTCTCCCTTTTATAGAGGCTCCCAGCCTTTACTTGGACTTGGGTTGTGTTTCTTGTGAAGTGTAATGTCCCCCCAATCAATCCTAACCCTTGGTTTGCCTTGCATCACTCTCAGCCATGGATGGGGGGTACGGGGTTGAGTGTTTGTGCCAGGGAGAGGGTTATAGGGGCAGGGTAAGGTGGGAAGAGGAGAGGGGTGAGCTGTAAGGGTACTTGGGAGGTGGTATTGCAAGAAAAACAGTGGGAAATGGGTGGTATGGTTTTGGCGCGAAGGGGATTGTACAGGGGTGGGTTGCAGGGTTTAAACGCAAAGATTGGGGAAGAGGCACAAATGCCCCCCCAACTCTCTCTCTCTTTTCATTTCTCTTTTAAGCCGAATTTCAGTTATACACAAGTTTAGAAAGTGGCAGTTTTGGCCCTTGTGGTTTATAACTAAAAGAAAAAAGGAGTTTTGGCAAATTGCAAATTTGGTCCCTGCTGTTTTATAACTAAAAGGGCAAAAGGGAGGTTTTGGCAAATTGCAAAACCAGCCCTTGTGTTTTAAATTTCTATTTTCTTGTCATTAAATACATTTAAAAAAGAGATGATATACTTTTGTCCTAAAGTTTATATAAAAGGATTTGGGCTTTTGTGAGGCTAGGGTTTGTATTGAGGCCAATTTGCGTTAGTTGTCTGGGCCCACTAAGTTTATGCTTGAGTTATTGGGCTTTTTCAAGCCCTATAGGTTTATGAAGGGGGTATTTGTGTGGTACCAATGGCTGGATTGGCTGTAACAGGGCTAGGATTGGCCTTCTACGTCATTACGCAGCAGTCTTTGTCTAAATTGCCACATCAAATGTGCTTTGTAATGATTGACGGCGCCATTTGGTCCGTTCGCACAAGGTCTTATATAATATACTATGGGCATTTCCCGGCCCCCATCAGATGGGTGAAGGATTGCATTCAATAATATTCTTCAGTTTCCGGCCTCCGGTTTGATGCTGATTCGTCAGTATTACTCTGACTTTGTCATTTTTGCGACTTTGGCCTTGATTGTGCTACTGTCCTTTTTCCTTCCCATGCTCTGTTTTTGTCATTTTAGGGCTTGGTTTCTGTCTTTTGTATGATATCCACTTCTGCACAATTTACAAATGCTAGATACTAACATAAACTTGGCAGTTTTGTCTTTTTTTGGCCGTCATAAGCTCGTTTTGTAGCAGGTAAATAGATACTGTGGTAATTAAGCACTTATCAATCACACTTAATGTAACGGCATAAAGATTTTTGTGATGACTTTTTCATGTTTGATTTATGCATTCTGCCTTGGTTTGGAGTGTCTACTCATGGGGGTTTTATAGGCTGTAGGCTGGAATACGCATGAGGAACAATGTTGATTTTAGTATGGTGTAGTATATCTGTGAGATATGATCTTACTACTTTTGCTCGTTGTGTTTTCACGTACTCCCGTTTTCCCACAAATCTGTTCATAAAATATGAAAAAAATGTTTCAAAAAATTTCAATAAATAAAATAAGTGTTTTGTCACAATTTTTCCTTGTCTCTGCTTCGGTGTAGTAATTAAGAGTAATTTTGGACCCTGATCGAGCGTGTTGAGGCTCGAGTCTTGTTTCTTAACTTTTAGGCTAAGCGTATGTGCAAATTCGCTGAAGAATCAAAAAATGATAGAGTTATGTATGATAGTAGGGATGTTAACAAAGACTTTTATTTGTGGGAGTATCTTAAGAGCACTATGTATGTATTGTTGCTGTTTCTTTCTCCTCATTAAGCTCTTAATCGATTTACTGACTATCGTGCTGTGCTTGGAGATTAATTAAATCAACAATTTATGTGCTAACATATATAGCAAAATATTTGAGATTTTGTTCGAAATTATACTGTGAATTTG
The DNA here is from genome assembly GCA_026074375.1 of Tanacetum coccineum. Taxonomy (NCBI): domain Eukaryota; kingdom Viridiplantae; phylum Streptophyta; class Magnoliopsida; order Asterales; family Asteraceae; genus Tanacetum; species Tanacetum coccineum. Next base: position 18,672 of record BQNB010066264.1, read on the forward strand.
TTGCAAAAAGAAGTGTATATCAGCATTATATAAAGTAAAAAAATGAGTATGGAATGAAATTATGGAAAAATGTATAAAAAATAGAATAATGTAATAAGAAAAGTTGTGGGTGATGACCCCAGTTTACTATACCTTTTGCATGGTCAACACCGATGTTAGGTGTCTTCATAAATGATAAATCATGTGAAAATCCGAGTATATGATTAAAGTTTGCTGCCATTCTTGCCCGGCTCATCAACACCGATGTTGCCAGCGCTTCCAGATGAAGAAGGTCGTGGGTTACAATGGCAGAGAAATTGTCTAATAATAAGTTTGAATTAATAAATAGGATTTCTTTTGGGTAGATAATTGTAATATGCTTTTTAAACGTTGTAAAAACTTATTCTAGTAAGCTACTGTTATATTCAGGAATATTGAGTAGTTTTGAATCTAAGGTCTCGTGATTGTCCCTGTTATACTAGTCTCTATGGGTGTACATATCGCTGGGTCACTTTAGCCGCAAGCAGTTGGGATGTTGCCGAGACGAAGTGTCGCTGACATGGGACTGCATTGATGCCTTTGCTATCTATTATTCCTCGGTCGTGACGTGAAATATATATAATTTGCATAATACAGTATTTTGGACGCCAATGGTTAAAATTTGCTATAAACGGTCACGCTACTTCATACCCTAAGATATTATAAAATTGCTCGGGAGTGTAAAAAGTCACGTTGCAAATAAGAGTAGTGTAGCATACTTAACTGAGCATGAAATTTAGACTCGCTTTAGCCATTGTTAGCTTGATAAGGCGTTGTTATGCTTGTATTTCGTCGGCTTCATAGTACTTTTTATGACGGAGGTCTCATGCTGGGGCAGAGGTGTTGCGAGTCGTATACTTTAATAATTTTGGCTAATTCGGTGTTAACTAGGCCCGACCCGCGATGCTGCTTATACCGCTCCACAAAAGCAGTCAATAATCTAACACACACACAAGCGTTAAAAAATAAGGGCCTATGATCAATTGACTATACAAACTGTATTATAAGGTTCGTTCTATTTAGTTCAGCGTATGTCTGTCTTTTTTAGATTTTTATAAATATGTTAGTAATTTTTAAAACATTTTTTTTGTGTTTAAAACTTGTTAAAAAAGTCATAAAAATAAAATAATCAAAAAATATAAAATCGGTATAGAAGAATTATTCTTTTATTGTGAATAGTTTCTAGGGATAATATGTGTTTGCTCTCTTCGTAAAGGGTTTCAATTTGCTCAATTTCATTTTTTAAACGAACTGGGTATTCATTGGCGTTTACGATTGTAGTGTTTTAAAAGCTCATTCATTTCGTTTTGTTCCGTTTTTGTTCTAGTTTTCTTTATACTTACTTTTTAGTCAATTAGAGTCTATTTAAAAAGAAAAATTCAATTTAGGTTTAATTTTGGAAATTTAGGGTTTTTAACAGCCGTTTAGGGTTCCCGTTTTGCGTTTTTAGTAAAAGTTTGATTTCCCGTTCTTTGCTTTCGTGCTTAATTGTTTTCATTTTCTTATTTTAAATTGTAGAAGTAGATAATCAAATCAATCTTTGTTTCCATTTCAAATCATTGTCCGAACATCAAACTTGGTTTCAATTTCGCAAATCGTTGGGGAATAACGACCTGGGAATCATACTTCCCGGTTAATATACGTATTATATTATATATATTTGTGAAGATTTTCCTTTTTACCTTTGTCCTCAAGGGTAATTTGGTAATTTTCTATCATATTATATATTTTATTATTACGTATATAAGATTGCTACAATCACCCACCTTCCAAGTTCTTCACTATATTATCAAAAATATACTTGGAAAAGTTAAATTATTGGTTTGTGGCTAAGTAGATTATTACAGAGGCCATAGTGCTACTAAATACGTTCCATGCAGTAGTCTTAGCACTTAGGCATTGCAGAATAGTATGAATCAAATACTTCCATTGAGGAGAAAAGAATGCCTTGTAAAATGTAAGCTTCTGAGAAAGGTTTTCATACCCCATTCTTGTCAGTTCTTCAAAAATGGTAGTAGTTGGCAAACAATCCATCCCGTCAGCATCTTCTAGTTGAAGATCTCTCCTTATTGTGGATTCAGTGATGATCACCTTCTTCCTATCTACTAGGGCTTGTAACTGTTTTTCCTCATTGGTAGTTTTCACTTTAGCAATAGCCCAAAATTGCTCAATGCACGAAGTATAGATTGTAGGATTAACCGTTAGTGCATATTTGATAGCGTATGCATTCAAAAAATCCACTATCTGCTCAAATCCTTCACTTTCATCAGGTTTCTCCAAAAACGCGACCAAATTATGAGTCTCAGCAAACTTTAGAGCAGCCATTGTGTTGAGTTTTATAATGAATGATAAAATTGAGTTAGGGTTTATGATTAGAGAGTATTTCAAAGATTAAAATCGATTAATTAATTGAATGAAACCTATGATCGAAGTATTTATGAATGTACCCTCAATAGCATTAACTTGAACTGACAGTAGTAAATAATGTCTAACAGCATTAACTTTCATCATAAGTAGTAACCCAGCAGTAGTAAATGATGCCTAGCAGCATTAACTTTCATGAGCAGTAGTAAGTTATGCCTAGCAGCATTAACTTATACGAGCAGTAGTAAGTTATGCCTAGCAGCATTAACTTACACAAGCAGCAGTAAGTTATGCCTAACAGCATTAACTTTGAGTTACCAGCATTAACTCTAATTCCATTCCAAATAGCTTTTCTATCATCAAATTAATATTTTGGCTCACAAAACTCTCTATCTAGTTTTGATTTCTCTTATATCTTTTCACTCACAATTCTCTTTGTCTGTTTTTTGATTTCTCTCAATTCTTTTTGCTCACAGTTCTCTCTTTCTGTTTTTACATAGCTCTCTTTCTATTTTTAAACTCACTACATCTCTCAATTCTTTTAGCTCACAATTCTCTCTTTCTGTTTTTACATAACTCTCTTTCTGTTTTTAAACTCACCACATCTCTCAATTCTTTTACTCATCAAAACACTCTATCTGTTTTTATTTCACACAACTCTCTTTTTGTTTTTATTCTCACTAAATTCTCAAAAAAAAAAATTCTCACTAAATCACTCTGTCTGTTTTTCTTACACACATCTATCTTTCTGTTTTTATTCTTACCAATTTCTCTTAATTCTCACAGTATTAATTATACCAACAGTAGTAAGTATAACTAATAGTATTAACTCAGCAGTATTAAGTGTATAAAGGTTTTGACTAACTTTTACATCTTGAAAATCGGCGAGGCCTAGTTCGTTTGAAAATAGACTCGGAGTAGATAACTTTAGGGTCCTGAAAACCTAGAAAATCTTTTGACACGACCAATATTATAACATCGCAAGTTGACCCAAATTCGGATATGAAAACTGCCATTTTCTAAAATTTGCCAAAACCAATTCCTAACTAAAATCGGCCATAACTTTTTCGTTTTTAGGAGTTAGAAGCTCTAATTTATACCAAAACGATCATTGGAACGATCTCTACCATTCTAAATCCTAAAATCTCAGATTACAACACTCTAAATCACGCCAAAACTAACCTAAACTTTCCGGTCTAATTAGGAGTTATAAAACCCCATCAAATCTTCAATTTTTGTACCAATTCCACATCCCAAAATCTCAAACTAACCTATACTTTCATCTAAACCTAATTAACCATCCACAATCATGATCAACCTCCCAACATCACATGCATTACATTATATGGATTCCCAATTTACAAAAAGTAACATGCATGTATAAAATTTTATATAACTATAAAAATTAAGTAAAAAGAAAGTAATAAGTGCTCACAATGTATTCAAGATAGAAGAAGAATTAAAAACATTTAACCCTTGGGGTTTATATGCTCGGCCGAACCAACAAGGGAGCAAGAAAAACCCGAAAAATCCAACTTTTGTGCACCCAATTCTTGTATACTATCTTCTTAATCAAATCTTACTAGTATCTAACCCTTGAATTCATCTAAATCACCAATCTTGAAAAATTAAAGATTTCCAAAACCTTCTTGCATGTTGAATCTTTTTATGGGGAAAGATTAAGGTTAATTATTGAAGCGTTTTGGTGTATAAAGGGAGGATTTTGGTTGAGTTTTAAAGATCACAGAGGGGGTTTTGTGTGTGGTTTGCTCGACAGAATAGAAAGAAGGAGAGAAACATGAGGTTTTTGGAAAGTTAATACTCTGTGTGTGTATGTAGATTTCGGTTCATAAAAAAATAGGTGTGTTTGTTTGATCGGTTATATATAAGAAAAAGAGTGGGCTTGTTGTTTCATAAAAAGAAAATATGGGAGTCTTACCTTGGCCGATCTTGGCGCAAGCATAAATCTCATGCCATTTTCCATGTGGAAAAAGCTTAACCTTCCAAACCTAACTCCAACGTGCATGACACTAGAACTAGCGGACCGTTGATCTCATGACCGATTGGTATTGCTAAAGATGTCAACGTTAAAGTTGGTGTATTCCAGTTTCCAGCCGACTTTGTGGTCGTAGATTTTGAACCAGACCCTCGAGTACCTCTAATTCTCGGGAGGTGTTTTCTTAAGACCAGTCGTGCTTTGATAGACCTGTTACGAAGGTGAATAACCCTTCGAGAAGACAATGAGACCATTACTTATCATCTTGATCAAACTTCGAGATACTTGGTTAGTTATAATTGATATGAACGGCGAATCGAGTCGACGTTGTTAATATAGCTTGTGAGGAGTATTCACAGAGAAGTTATAGATTTCCAGACGCATTGCAAGTGGCAAGTCCCACTCCCGGTATGACCCGATATTTTCAAAATTCTCTCCGACTCTCATTCTCTCATCTTCTTTCACGCTAAATAGATGAGTTATTTTTTCCCGGGGGATGTATTTTCTTACTTCTAGAAGAAGCTGATGCTTTTCTTTCTCTAGCCGATGATCCAACTTCACCGGAAGTTGATGAATCTTATTATGACCCAGAGGGGGACATTCTTATTCTCGAAGCACTCCTTAATAGTGATCCTTTACCACCTCCAAACCAAGGAAATTATTTGCCAAAAATTAGAAAGGAACTTAAACCGTGTGAGGCCAAAACTGCCAAATCTTCAATTGATGAACCTACCGAGGTCGAACTTAAGGACTTACCGCCTCATCTCAAATATGCATTTTTGGAAGACAACAACAAGTTTCCAGTCATAATTGCCAAAGATTTGAGTGTCGATGAAAAGACCGCTCTCATAAAGTTTCTTAAGTCCCGAAAGCCAGCAATTGCTTGGAAACTCTCCGGCATAAAGGGTATTAACCTGGAATTTTCTTCTTATAAAATTCTAATGGAAGAGGACTATGAACCAGCGGTCCAACATCAGAGAAGGGTTAATCCAAAGATCCATGATGTCATTAAGAAAGAGGTTGAAAAACTTCTTGACGCTGGATTAATCTACCCAATCTCGGATAGTCCTTGGGTGAGCCCAGTGCACTGTGTGCCAAAGAAAGGAGGGATGACTGTAGTGACCAATGATGAAAACGAATTAGTACCAACTAGACTTGTAACAGGATGGAGAGTTTGTATTGATTATAGTAAGTTGAACGAAGCTACCCGAAAAGACCACTTCCCTTTGCCGTTTATGGATCAAATGCTTGAGAGACTCGTAGGAAATGAATACTATTGTTTCCTCGATGGTTTCTCGGGTTACTTTCAAATACCAATCGATCCGAAAGATCAGGAAAAGACCACATTCACCTGCCCATACGGAACGTTTGCTTACCGCCGCATGCCTTTTAGCTTATGCAACGCACCAGGAACGTTCCAGAGGTGTATGATGGCTATCTTCCATGATATGATTGAAAAGATGATGGAAGTTTTCATAGATGACTTTTCAGTTTTTAGAAATTCTTTCTCAACTTGCCTTTCCAATTTAGAAAAGATGGTTAAACGGTGTGAAGACACTAATTTGGCTCTAAATTGGGAAAAAACCATTTTATGGTGAAAGAAGGCATCGTACTTGGACATAAAATTTCAAAGAAGAATCAAAGTCTAACAAAGCTAAATAGACGTGATTGCTATAAGTTACCTCACCCAACTCCGTCGAATGTATGTTGAGTTTCTTGGACATGCAGGTTTTTACCGTAGATTCATCAAGGACTTTTCAAAAATTTCTCGACCCATGACTCATCTCCTTGAGAAAAACACTCCTTTCATTTTCTCCGAAGAATGCATTCAAGCTATTCAGACCTTAAAGAAGAAATTAACCGAAGCTCCAATTCTGATTGCCCCCAACTGGGACCAGCCCTTTGAGCTTATGTGCGATGAAAGTGACTATGCCATAGGTGCGGTTCTGGGACAACGAATTGAGAAATACTTTAGGCCTATACATTATGCAAGCAAAACAATAACCGAGGCGGAATCAAACTACACCACAATGGAAAAGGAAATGTTAGCTGTTGTGTACGCTTTCGAAAAATTCCGGTCATACCTCATCATGAATAAAAGCATAGTGTATACGGACCATTCCGCCCTTAAGTACCTATTTGCTAAAAAAGATGCCAAGGCAAGATTGCTACGATGGGTTCTCCTCCTTCAAGAATTTGATTTTAATGTAATTGATACGAAGGGAGCCAAGAACTACGCGGCCGATCATCTTTCCCGATTAGAAAATCCGTATGAAAATGTTCTCTATCCAAAGGAAATAAACGAAAATTTTCCTCTCGAGACACTTAATATGGTGACTTCTCATGGTGACCCAAGTACCCCGTGGTTTGCCGATTATGCAAATTACCACGCGGGGAATTTCATTGTCAAAGGAATGTCAACTTAGCAGAATAACAAATTTTTTAAAGATGTCAAACACTATTTTTGGGACGAACCTTTTCTATTCAAAACCTGTGCGGATCAAGTGATCTGGTGATGTGTTTCAGGCCAAGAAGCTGTTGACATCCTCACAGCTTGCCATAGTGGACCCACCGGGGGACATTACGGTGCCAACTACACCGCCAAAAAGGTTTTTGACTCATGATTTTATTAGCCCACAATCTACAAAGATGCCCATGAATTAGTCAAAAACTGTGACTCATGCCAGCGTCAGGGAAAAATTTCACAACGTGATGAGATGCCACAAAATTCCATCTAAGTGTGTGAAATCTTTGATGTCTGGGGCATAGACTTCATGGGACCATTTCTTTCATCTAGAGGAAATAAGTACATACTCGTAGCAGTTGATTACCTATGCAAAAGGGTTAAAGCCAAGGCGCTCCCCACTAACGATGCTAGAGTTGTAGTTAAGTTTTTGAAATCTCTTTTTGTCCGATTCGGTACACAGAGAGCTATTATAAGAGATCGTGGGACCCATTTCTGTAATGACAAATTTACTAAAGTAATGTCTAAGTATGGAGTCACTCATCGTCTTGTTACCGCTTACCACCCTCAAACGAGTGGTCAAGTCGAGGTGTCGAATCATGGGTTAAAACGTATTTTAGAAAGGACGGTTGGAGAAAACCATGCCTCGTGGTCCGATAGGCTTGATGACGCTTTATGGGCATTCCGTACCGCTTATAAGACACCAATTGGTTGCACCCCTTACAAGCTCGTATATGGAAAGCCGTGTCATCTACCTATCGAATTAGAGCATAGAGCGTATTAGGCATTAAAACATGCTAATTTCGATCTTAAAACCGCGGGCGATCACCGGAAGCTGCAACTTAATGAGCTTCGTGATCAAGCATACGAGAATTCTTTGATTTATAAGGAGAGGACGAAGAAGCTTCACGACTCAAAGATCAAAAACCGCATTTTCAATGTTGGTGATCAAGTCTTGCTTTTCAACTCTCATCTAAAGATATTCTCGGGAAAGCTTAAAACCCGATGGTCCGGCACTTTCACTATAACCGAAGTTTTTCCATATGGTACTGCAAAATTATCTCATACCGATGGATCAAATTTCAAAGTGAATTGCCACCAACTTAAGCACTACTTCAGAGAGGACACACCAACCATGGTTTGTCCCAATCGTTCCAAAATTCCCTAAGGACTAAGAATTCAGGATCGAGTCAAGCTATGATGGACTCAGTTACCAAAAACAAAGCGATCGTGGGGAGGCACCCCATGCTTTACCATTTCCTATTTTCTTTCTTATTTTCTATTGTGATGGGAGGATGCTTGTACTCTTCCGATTCTTTGTGTGTTTGTTACTTGTATTGTTTGCATGATAGACCAAAACTTTCATGGAGACTCTCGTGGTTACGGTGTTTTGTCCTGGTCCACTCGAGCTTCCTAGCCTTTGCTTGCCATTAGTTTGGGGAAATCCGATATCCTAAATATTTTTATCGTCTAACATTTATTTTATAGCACACTTAATAAACGGCTTAAGATTTTTGTGATACTTTCTTCATGTTTGAGTTATGCATTCGACCTTTTTGAGTTCTAGTATGGGGTTTTTAAGTCTTATGCTAGGAAACATTGAGGACAATGTTTGATTTTAGTCTGGGGTAGTTAATTAAAAAAATCTTCGATATGATCTTACCTACCTTTGCCGTTGTTCTCACGTACCCCGTTTTCCCACCAAAATTTTCAAAAATATGAAAAATTTAAAAAATTTCAAAAATAAAATAAGTGTTTTTGTCACAATTTTGACTTTCTTGCTGGGTAGAATAAGAGTAAATTTTGACTCGATCGAGCGTGTTGAGCTCTAGCTTGTTCCTTAACTTTTAGGCTAAGCGTTCGCGAGAATTCGCGAAGAATGAAAAATGATAGAGTTAAGTATGAGTAGGATGCTAAATAAGGATTAGTTGGAAATCCTAAGAGCTCATGTATGTAACTTGTTGCTTTTTCTCCCATAAGCTCTTAACCGGAATAATATACGTGTTGTTTTTGGAGATTAAACTTAAATCAACAATTTTTATGTAATATATAGCAAAAAATTTAGTCTTAGTTCAATCTTATACTTGAATTTTTCAAAAAGAAGTCTTCCCTATAAAAAGTAAAAAAAATTTGATAAAAAATGATAAAATGATAAAAAAAATATAAAATAATAAAAGCTGTGGGTTGATAAAAGTTTACTACCTCTTGCCGGCTTACAACCGATATGGTAGTCTTCTAAAGAAAGCCCATAGTAGGAATAAAAATCAGAGACTGATAAAAGTTTGCTGCATCTTGCCGGCTCACAACTGATGTTGCAGCATTCTAAAAGCTCAAGGGTTACAATTGCATAAATGTCTAATATTAAGTTTGAATTAAAAAATTAATTTCTTTTTGTTAAATTCAAATATTCTTTCGAACTTTGACTATTCTATTTTATAAGCTATGAATATTCGGGAAACCTGAGAGTTTTCAAAACCTAAGGTCCGTGAGTCTCGATACTAGTCTTTGTGGGGTGTCAAAAGCCTGGTCACTTAGCCCAAGTTGGATTGTGCCGAGACGAAAGTCGCTACATGGGATGATCTCGCCTTCAAACTCATTATTCTCGGGCGCAACATGAAGCATAGTATTTTGCAAAACATTGATCAATGGTTGAAATTCAAAATAGCACATTCACCTAAGATATAATAAATGTCGGGAGTGAAAAGTTCACAAGTTGCAAATATGAGTAGTGTTAGCATTTTTACTGAGATTTAGCTATGATTTTGTTTTAAGCATGGTTTGGATAAGTGAAAAATCGGGGACGATGAATTTATCCTTTTTGGGGCATTCTCGGATCGAAATGCATCTTGTTCTATGATCCCTAATGGTTATAAAAATAATGAAAGTCAAAATATTCTTATTTAAAAAAAAAGTTTTATAAAAATGGGAAAATGGGGTGTTTTATAACTTGTGATTTCTTAACTCTCTCACAAAAAATCTTGCTACTTTCAAAGTATTATGTTTTTGGGAAGTTTTGAGGTATTTGGTTATAGAGCATAATAATATTAGCTGAGGACACGCAATCGCTTAGTTTGGGGAATTTTGATATGTGTGAAAACACATATCTGTTTTATATCAAAAATGACCCATAAAAGACTAAATTGTGCTTAAAATGCTTGTATAGTAGCCTTTTTTTGTCTTGTGATTGGTAGGTACAAGATATTGCAAAATTCCAAGAAAACGGTCAAAACCGGACAATCACGGACACGGGAACGGAATTGAGTGTGCAAAAGCCGGGAGAATGCTATCAAAGGTCAACAAAAGTCAACCCTTGGTCAACCAAAGTCAACCCACAAAAAGACAAAACCCAAAAAATACCAAATCAGTCCCTCAAAGTTAACCAAATTCATAAAACGTCCCTAAGCCCTAACGGTGTTATCTCTTAACACTATAAGAGATAACACTCGTTATCCTTTTTATAAAACCAAAACCGAGCCCAAGACACACCCCGTGGCCCAAAACCCTTTATAAGCCCAAAAGTTAAATGATTTTAACCCGGGTCAAAAGAAAAGTCAAACAACCCTTTTTTATACAAGTTTTTCACGCGGGAAAATTTGTTACCACTGTTCACCGTCTTCTTCAATTTACCTCAAGCTTAAAACAAAGGGCAAATGCAAATTGACCACGTGGAGAGACAATTCAAGTGATAAAGACTGACTTGGCAGAGTATTACATCACTAAATGCTCTTATTGGTCAATCCCCACAAGGAGAATGCCACGCGGATGCAAGAAAACATACCAAGGGCTAGATTTTTGCACTAAAACGCTTGAAAAAGAAGCACAATGGCTCTGACATACGGAATGCCACATTGGCAATCCGTGTGCTCACCAAAGTGATCCAACGGCTCAAATTATGACTCAATGATTGGAATTTATTCAAGGGCTAAGATCAAGACAAGGAGAGCAGGGCAAGAGACCTAGAACCTTCATTCTCAAGCTATAAATAGCTCTCTCATTCACACACAAGGGCATCTTCTCTTATCTAGTTTTTAGCTTTTAAAAGTTTTTAGTTAAATTGTAATTTTTAGCTTTTAAAATTTAAGCTTAAGTAGTGTAACTTTTCAAACTTATTGTACTCTTACTTTCACCTTATTGTAACCAGTTTTAATGTTAATGAAATCTTCCTTTGATTTTACCTAATCCGTTTACAAATTTTTAATCCTCAAATTCTCATGTTACTGTTTCAAAAGCTCCTAATAAGCTCATACAAGCTCTTTGAGTCTCTAAGCTTAAATTGAGCTATTAACAAACTCTTAATTTTCTCATAAGACCAATAAAATCATTTAAATACATATGACTTATGATTATGGACTTATGGATATAGCTTAACATGGCAGAGCATATGGAACGTTACTAGCTAAAACTCATTGTTAAGCTACAGCTTGTAGAACAGCTCCCAATGAACTTAATGAGCTTCGTGATCAAGCTTACGAGAATTCTTTGATTTATAAAGAGAGGACGAAGAAGCTTCACGACTCAAAGATCAAAAACCGCATTTTCAATGTTGGTGATCGAGTTTTACTCTTCAACTCTCGTCTAAAGATATTCTCAGGAAAGCTTAAAACTCGTTGGTCAGGACCTTTCACCATCACCAAAGTTTTTCCATACGGAACCATTGAGTTATCTCAACCCGATGGTCCAAACTTTAAGGTGAATGGTCATCGTGTGAAGCATTACTTCGGAGGGGACTTACCACCCAAGGTAGTCCAAGATCTCCACACTCTCCCTAAGGACGAATAAATTCGGGGATCGAGTCAAGCTATGTGACTCGGTTACCAAAAACAAAGTGCTTCGTAGGAGGCACCCCATGCTTATCCATTTTCTTATTTCTATTATGTTGTGAGGATGCTTGTACTCTTCCGATCTTTGTGTTTGTTGTTTGTTGTGATTGTTTGCAGGATTGACCCAAAATTTTCTGAAGACTCTCGTGTTCGGTGTTTTGTCCTGGTCCACTCGAGCTTCCTAGCCTTTGCTTGCCATTAGTTTGGGGAAATCCGATATCCTAAAGATTATTATCAACTGACATTTATCTTTTAGCACACTTAATAAACGGCTTAAGATTTTTGTGATACTTTCTTCACGCTTGAGTTATGCATTCGACCTTTTTGAGTTCTAGTATGGGGTTTTTAAGTCTTAGGCTAGGAAACATTGAGGACAATGTTTAATTTTAGTATGGGGTAGTATATCTTCGATATGATTTTACCTACTTTTGTTCGTTGTTCTCACGTACCCCGTTTTCCTAAAAAAAATTCAAAAATATGAAAATTTTTAAAATTTTCAAAAATAAAATAATTGTTTTTGTCACAATTTTGACTTTCTTGCTGGGTAGAATAAGAGTAAATTTTGACTCGATCGAGCGTGTTGAGCTCTAGCTTGTTCCTTAACTTTTAGTCTAAGCGTTAGTGATTATCGCGAAGAACAAAAAATGATAGAGTTAAGTATGAGTGGGATGCTAAACAAGGATTATTTGGAAATCTTAAGAGCTCATGTATGTAACTTGTTGCCTTTTCTCCCATAAGCTCTTAACCGGATTAATATACGTGCTGTTTTTGGAGATTAAACTTAAATCAACAATTTTTATGTAATATATAGCAAAAATTTTAGTCTTAGTTCAAATTTATACTTGAATTTTTCAAAAAGAAGTCTTCTCTATATAAGTAAAAAAAATGATGAATGAAATAATGAAAAATAAAAAATATATAATAATAATAAAAGCTGTGGGTTGATAAAAGTTTACTACCTCTTGCCGGCTCACAACCGATGTGGTAGTCTTCTAAAGAAAATCCATAGTAAAATCCGAGACTGATAAAAGTTTGCTGCATCTTGCCGGCTCACAACCGATGTTGCAGCCTTCTAAAAGGTCGAGGGTTACAATTGCATAAATGTCTAATAATTAAGTTTGAATTAATAAATAGATTTCTTTTGGTTAAATTCAAATATGCTTTTAAACTTTAACTATTCTATTAAGCTATGTATATTCAGGAAACTTGAGAGTTTTTGAAACCTAAGGTCTGTGAGTCCCGATACTAGTCTCTATGGGGTGTCAAAAGCCTGGTCACTTAGGGTCACTTTAGGCCGCACTTATTTAGGGCATTTCATAAAAAGTTTCTTTTATTAAAAGTGCTTATTTTTAGCTTTTCTAAAACTTTGCTTTTATAAGTTTTCAAAAGAAAAAGGGAAGGTGGAAATCGGGGGTGAGCAAGGCTCGAACCCCCGACCTCAACACCCTCAACCCTTTTTATAACAACACAACACACACTCACTACCAACACGCCCTGTGGTCTTTTTCGTTAAACCTTTGCAAAATCTATTTCTTATACACGATTTTTCCCTTTAAGCTTATAAGTTGTTTAAGCTTATTTCGTGGCTTATTCATTAAGCTGTGACCTCAAGCTTATTTTTCCTAGGTTCTATTTAGTTCAAGCTATTTTCTGTATTTTTTTAGAATTTTTATAAATAGGTTAGTATTTTTAAACATTTATTTTTGTTAAAAACTTTAAAAAATCATAAAAAATAGAAAAATAATCAAAAAAATATAATTCTTTTTTAGAAAATTTTCTTTTATCATAAAGTTTCTAGGAAAATTAGTTTTGCTTTCGTAGGGTTTAATTTGCAAAATTTCATTTTTTAAAGAACGGGATTCGTTCCCGTTTACATTTTTCGTGTTTTAAAGCTCATTTCAATTCCGTTTTTGTTCTAGTTTTCTTTAAACTTACTTTTTAGTCAATTAGAGTCTATTTAAAAAGAAAAATTCAATTTAGGTTTAATTTTAGAAATTTAGGGTTTTTAACTGCCGTTTAGGGTTCCCGTTTTGCGTTTTTAGTAAAAGTTTGATTTCCCGTTCTTTGCTTTCGTGCTTAATTGTTTTCATTTGCTTATTTTAAATTGTAGAAGTAGATAATCAAATCAATCTTTGTTTCCATTTCAAATCATTGTCCGAACATCAAACGTGGTTTCAATTTCGCAAATCGTTGGGGAATAACGACCCGGGAATCATACTTCCCGGTTAATATACGTATTATATTATATATATTTGTGAAGATTTTCCTTTTTACCTTTGTCCTCAAGGGTAATTTGGTAATTTTCTATCATATTATATATTTTATTATTACGTATATAAGATTGCTACAATCACCCACCTTCCAAGTTCTTCACTATATTATCAAAAATATACTTGGAAAAGTTAAATTATTGGTTTGTGGCTAAGTAGATTATTACAGAGGCCATAGTGCTACTAAATACGTTCCATGCAGTAGTCTTAGCACTTAGGCATTGCAGAATAGTATGAATCAAATACTTCCATTGAGGAGAAAAGAATGCCTTGTAAAATGTAAGCTTCTGAGAAAGGTTTTCATACCCCATTCTTGTCAGTTCTTCAAAAATGGTAGTAGTTGGCAAACAATCCATCCCGTCAGCATCTTCTAGTTGAAGATCTCTCCTTATTGTGGATTCAGTGATGATCACCTTCTTCCTATCTACTAGGGCTTGTAACTGTTTTTCCTCATTGGTAGTTTTCACTTTAGCAATAGCCCAAAATTGCTCAATGCACGAAGTATAGATTGTAGGATTAACCGTTAGTGCATATTTGATAGTGTATGCATTCAAAAAATCCACTATCTGCTCAAATCCTTCACTTTCATCAGGTTTCTCCAAAAACGCGACCAAATTATGAGTCTCAGCAAACTTTAGAGCAGCCATTGTGTTGAGTTTTACGATGAATGATAAAATTGAGTTAGGGTTTATGATTAGAGAGTATTTCAAAGATTAAAATCGATTAATTAATTGAATGAAACCTATGATCGAAGTATTTATGAATGTACCCTCAATAGCATTAACTTGAACTGACAGTAGTAAATAATGTCTAACAGCATTAACTTTCATCATAAGTAGTAACCCAGCAGTAGTAAATGATGCCTAGCAGCATTAACTTTCATGAGCAGTAGTAAGTTATGCCTAGCAGCATTAACTTACACAAGCAGCAGTAAGTTATGCCTAACAGCATTAACTTTGAGTTACCAGCATTAACTCCAATTCCATTCCAAATAGCTTTTCTATCATCAAATTAATATTTTGGCTCACAAAACTCTCTATCTAGTTTTGATTTCTCTTATATCTTTTCACTCACAATTCTCTTTGTCTGTTTTTTGATTTCTCTCAATTCTTTTTGCTCACAGTTCTCTCTTTCTGTTTTTACATAGCTCTCTTTCTATTTTTAAACTCACTACATCTCTCAATTCTTTTAGCTCACAATTCTCTCTTTCTGTTTTTACATAACTCTCTTTCTGTTTTTAAACTCACCACATCTCTCAATTCTTTTACTCATCAAAACACTCTATCTGTTTTTATTTCACACAACTCTCTTTTTGTTTTTATTCTCACTAAATTCTCAAAAAAAAAATTCTCACTAAATCACTCTGTCTGTTTTTCTTACACACATCTATCTTTCTGTTTTTATTCTTACCAATTTCTCTTAATTCTCACAGTATTAATTATACCAACAGTAGTAAGTATAACTAATAGTATTAACTCAGCAGTATTAAGTGTATAAAGGTTTTGACTAACTTTTACATCTTGAAAATCGACGAGGCCTAGTTCGTTTGAAAATAGACTCGGAGTAGATAACTTTAGGGTCCTGAAAACATAGAAAATCTTTTGACATGACCAATATTATAACATCGCAAGTTGACCCAAATTCGGATATGAAAACTGTCATTTTCTAAAATTTGCCAAAACCAATTCCTAACTAAAATCGGCCATAACTTTTTCGTTTTTAGGAGTTAGAAGCTCTAATTGATACCAAAACGATCATTGGAACGATATCTCCCATTCTAAATCCTAATATCTCAGATTACAACACTCTAAATCACGCCAAAACTAACCTAAACTTTCTGGTCTAATTAGGAGTTATAAAACCCCATCAAATCTTCAATTTTTGTACCAATTCCACATCCTAAAATCTTAAACTAACCTATACTTTCATCTAAACCTAATTAACCATCCACAATCATGATCAACCTCCCAACATCACATGCATTACATTATATGGATTCCCAATTTACAAAAAGTAACATGCATGTA
>BQNB010066265.1:3192-26582 GCA_026074375.1 Tanacetum coccineum
CAAACAGTCCCTGAGAATGAACCCCGATTACAAGGTGGGTCCAACTAGCTTATTAGCCAAAACTTAAAAAAGCAAACTTATTCAGGGGCTTATAGGGAACATTTTTCATAAAAGGCACATAAGCTGTAGTGGACTAAATAAGCTAGAAATGTTAGCTTATGGGCTGACAGCAACTAAAAAACCTCAAAGAGCTTATTGGCCTTTTTTTCTTTTCTTTTTCAGTTTTTAAGCACACAATAAGCAAGTTACTTAAATTAATATGAAAATTAAGCTAAGGGAACTAAGATGAGCAAAAACTTATAAGCTTAAGCCTTAAAATAAGCTAAAGTGATTTGAGCTTATGAGACAGTTTTAGAAAGAAAACAGAAAAAAGTGGACAATAAGCCCTAAATAAGCTAACCTAAAAGGGGAGTTAAGCTACAAGATTGTGGGGAATTAAAGAACTACCTATAAGCTACAAAGAAAAGCAAAAAGATCCTAAGGCTTATAATCAAATAAGCTAGAAAAAGTGGGCTGCAAATGGTGTCTAGCACCAGGGGAGGTTCAACAGTGGGCTTAAGGGCTTTTTTAGCTTAACACAATAAGCTCAATTTTGCTTTTCTCCCAAAACCAAACATAAACAGATTAAAAAGGACCACCAATAGGCTTATTTCCAAAATATGAGGGATTAAGGATCACTTAATCCTGCTGGTTTTTAAAGTTAAAAATCAAGGTTTTCAAGAAAAGTGCATATTACACACTTTTGACTTTTACTTGGTCAAATAAAAAGGACAGAACATGGGGCTTTTTTAAAAGGGTTTTGGTGACTAAAAGGAGCACAAAAATGTCTTGCTTAAGCTGTCTAAACAGCTTAAGCCCTTAAGCTCAATTTTTCTTTGTAAAACTTTGACAGAAAGTCAAGGGCTCATTAAAACTTATTTTTACACTAGAAATTATAATTAAAATGGACTAAATGAGCCCACACACTCAGCCAAGATTAGCTGAGTGCATTTGACCCATGCATTTACCCAAATGACCAATTTTGTAGACTAAACCAAACACCCCCTTATTTGTATAAAAAAGGTTTTTAAAGCTGATTTTTGCTAAATGAAGGGTAAGAAAAGGATTGTGAGTTGTGTTTTAATGGCTTTAACATATTTTTGAATAGCATATAACAGATTTAACAACTAAAATTAAGACTTTAAATTTCGACAATCTCAATATCAAGAAACTTTTAACTTTTTATTAGAAACCAGAAATATTACAATATAACCTTTTAAATAAAGCTGAATTACAATAATTGCTTAAGAAAAATACATAATTTAAAACATTTAACTAAAAAACAAGGTAAAAATTGGTGCCCTTGGTCTCGGCTTGGTCTTCTTCTTTTTATAGGGACAGAGACAACTTTGGTCTTCTTGTTTGTGTTTGCTGTGTGTGTAGGAAGGTTCCCAAGGCAATCCTAGCCCTCTATTTGCTTCTCTTTAATCTCAGCCATGGATGGGGACTTCGGGGTTGAGTGTTTTCCAAGTGGGAGGGGTAAATAGGGCAGGGTAAGGTGGGAAGAGGTGAAGGTGAGCTGGTGGATGTACTAGGGTAGTAGTTTGGGGCTTAAACTGTGGGGAAGTGGTGGTTTGGGGTTTGGCGGGAAATGGTGAAGGACAGTTATGGTTGTGTCTGTTTAAAAGAGATCTTTGGGGAAGAGGCAACAATGCCCCTTCACCTTTCCTTCTCTTTTCAATTCTTTTAAAGCCGAATTTTTAGTTATAACTAAGTTTCAAAAGTGGCAGCTTAAGTCCTTGTGGTTTTATAACTAAAAGAATTTAAAAGTTTGGTTAATTGCAATTCCAGTCCCTGCTGTTTTATTAACAAAAGAATAAAAGAAAGGGTTTTGGAAAGTTGCAATTTCAGCCCTTGTTTTCTTTAAACCATTTTTCTTTTATAAAATAACTTTCAAAATTGGCAATTTAAGCCCCTAAAGTTTTATAAAAAAGGATTTTGGGTAAAAATGACCTTTTTAGTCCTTATTGTTTTATAAAAAGGATTATTGGGCTTGTATTGGGCTTGGGTTTGTATTGGGCCCATTGGGTTTGTATTGGGCCCAACTGGGTTTGGTTTGGGCTATTGGGCCCAATTGGGTTTGGGCTTTCAAAGTCTTCACGGTCTTTGTCAATTGCACACAAATGGGCTGTTGAAATTGATTGAGGGCCCATTTGGTCTTCACAGTCTTCATAGATATACTATTGGGCTTTCCCGGCCCATCAGATGGGTTAAGATTGCATTCAATAGTATTCTTCAGTTCCGGCTCCGGTTTGACTGCTGATTCTTCAGTATTGACTCTGACTTTGACATTTTTGGACTTTGGCCTTGGTTTTGCACAGTCTTTTCCATTCCATGCTCAGTTTTGTCATTTTGGCTTGGTTTTCTGTCTTTTTGATGATATCCACTTCCTGCACAATACAAATGCAAAACAAACATATATTTGGCAGTTTTTTGTCTGTTTTTGGTCATTTAAGCTCGTTTTTAGAGGTAAAAGATATGTGTAATTAAGCACTTATCAATAACCCCTAAAGCATATGAAATTAGAACCTTAATGTGGACCTTATTCTCACCATATCGTCTCTTTAGGAAAGGATTTTAAACTAATTGTGGTCTAAACCGGGTTTACTTTATATAAATAAGACCTTAATTTATTCGTCACAAATAATAATAATAAAATCTTTAGAGGATTTAGGAAATAAGGGAGCGAAAAGTATCAATGCTTTCACAATTAGCATTTATGAGTAGTGTTAGCATCTTAACTTATATTAAACAATGATTTCGTTTTTAAGCTTGGTTTGGAGCGGGTGAAAAATCAAGGACGATGAATTTATCCTTTTAGTGTTTCTTGTTCCGTAGAGTTATAATAAATGCATAAAAATGGTTAAACGGGGGGCTTTTCAAAACTAGTGATTTCTTAATTCCCTTTGATGAACACTTAGCTACTTTTCTAAGTAATTAGTCTAGGGGGGTTGAAATTTTTAGTTTTCTAAGTTTGTATTTATGACATTGCGTGAGGACACGGCAATAGCTTAGTATGGGGATTTTGGTATGTGCATGAATACACATACCTTTTACCTATTAAAACGAGCTAAAAAGACCAATAAATACATTAAAATGCATTGTATTCGTTTGTATTGTGAATTGTGTCTTGCAGGTAACGGATATTGCATAAAAGGACAAAAATGAAGCAAAACGGACAAAACCAAGCACGAGAATGGAAAGAGTATAAGAAATCAAAGCCAAAGGCGAATTTATCTTAAAACCAATCCTGTTAATCCTTTAACCTAAAGAAAACCCAAAATCAATTGCACCGTTAGTCCGTGGGTAAATTGATTGGTGGGATTAACGTGCATACAATCCAAGGGTCCAAAATTGATGGAAAGGAGGCGGTTTGGATTGGAAGGTCAGGATTAAAGCTTAGAGAGCACTCCTCAAGCGTCTCACAGAAGAAAAACACCTAAGCCCCATGACCTCTCTATAAATAGAATAGGATTTCTTCATTTATAAGCATCTAGGAGTAGGATTAGCTTAGGAGTAGTATAATTAGCTTATGTTTACCAGCTTATTGTATTTTTAATTAATGTAATTTTCCTTTCCAGTATTGTACTCATTTAAGTTTTAATAAAATTTCAAGTTTACTTTTAATACTGTTTTTATAATTCTGCCATTTATTTCTTTGCAAATTAAGCTTAAATCATGATTTTAGAAATTACATAAGCTCTTTGTACTCATTAAGCTACATCTTAATTAGTTAGGTTCTCTTAAAGCTTGTTTAATATTATTTCATTAAGAAGTCACTTAAAATCACCTATGCTTTTATGGAATGCTTTTTGGAAGATAAGCTAGCCATGGATGAGCTTATGGGGTTTTTAGATTGCTTATTTATAAGCTTGGTAAGATACTAGAGATTATTAGGATATTAATAACTCCTAGGTTATTTCTTAATTGCTATGGTGTTTAAATTGATCATAATTCCTTAATAAGTCTTATAAGCTATTTATTTTACAGAAGCTTGCGTTCTAACTCAGTTAAGTTTCAAAAGTTAATAAGTTTAGAAATTTACTTTTAGTCTAATCCTAAAATTTCCTGAGCTTTAAATTTTTGGATAATTAAGCCCATATTGGGAAGGGCTTATAGACCTTACTAGCTTATGCAAACAAGCTAGAGCTTGTTGATAAGCTCTTTTGAGCATTTTAGATCCTTGTTTGAGCTAGGATCAAGGTACACATTCCATTTTCCATTTTTAGCCTTATAACTTGTTTTAGCTTATTTAGTGATTATTACTGTTTACTTAGTCATAACATATTTCCACAAATAATACTATTATTTTTTTTTTTTTTTTTTTTTACTTTAAATTGTAGGTTATAGTTTAGATTCATTAGTTTATGCTTTTGCTTCAAACTGTCGAAAATCCAAAAAATATGGCTTTTGTTCTAGCATTATTGATTAGAGCTTAATTGTGCGTTTAAAAATTGCTTTAAAAGTTCTTATACATACTAATATATTATCTGTTTAAACTTTTATGATTTTTTTCATCATGCTTTACGATTAAAAAATGGATTTTATTAAACTTTAAGGAGTGTTTGGCACAAGCAGTTTTAACTTGTGTTAAAACTACTTGTTAGCCTTTTGGTCCTTAAGGCAAATTTGAAATGCTCAACTTAAGCCAAAAAGTAACTGTATAAAAGTTCTTGAGGTTTTAAAATTCCATATTTTAAGGTTAAGCTCATTATAGTTTGAATCTGTATAGCTTATCTTATTAGAACAATTGAAATTATTAGATCTTGATTAATGGCATTTAGGTGTTTAATTCATGCTTGTTTTGAGTCTATAATGCAGTAAAAATTAGTTAATATAAGTGTGCAATTGTCCTTTGGTTTTAGAAATAATCTGTCACAATTTCTAATGTACCTTCAAAGATTTAAGAGCAGTTCTCAATTGCTATTTTTAGTTAGATTTAGTTTGTTTTAGGGTCTTATATTGATAGAACATCTAGCTTGATATGTTTTTAGCTTTTGAGCTTTTGCATTAGCTTTTACCAGCTTATTTTATGTCTGCAAATTAGCCTTTTAGTCTTTTCAAAATCTTAAAAAAACCAAAAACAGTTGAGCTGTCATTTTCACTTAGCTTTTTCTAGCTTATTTTGTGATTCAAAATGCTAATTTCTTGCTTATTAGAGTTGTTTGGTTGTTGAATTTAATCTATTTTTAGGTTTAAAAGACTAGCTTATTGATATAGTAGCTTAAAGTTAAGCCTGAAAATGCCCTTTTGGTCTGTTTGGTTATCAGTTTAGCCAATTTTGCTTATTCTGTTTTATTTGCTTATTCAGCTTATTAGAATTGCTCATTTAGGTTTAGAATTTCTTATTATTATAAGTTTATAAGATCTGTTTCGAAATACACAACCCAACTACTTCCTTTGTATGTTAGCTTTTTCTAGCTTACATAGAACCCCCACCTTTTATTCAGTTTTAGTTTTAAAAAGTCCAAAGTTTCCTAAACTTATCTGTCATTTCTTTTGCTTATTCCTGTGCTTATAATGGATTTGTGAAAAAAGTGCTTTTATTAAAATTTCATATTTTAACTTATAGTTAGCTTTTCCAAAAAGAAAAATATAAAAAAAATTAATTTTCAAAAAGGAAAGCCACATGTTCGAACCTGTGATCTCTCCCTTTCACACAACGCCTCAACACACACACTCCACTACCAACTGCACTTGGGTCTTTTTCATAAACCTTTTGCAACATTTAATCTTTTTACTCTTTTTCAGTTTTAATCCTTCAAGCTTATTTGATTTTTCCTGGCTTATTTATAAGCTCGTTTTTTGCAGTTTTATTTTTCTTACATTAGTTTTTGTGTTAAGTACTTTCAGTAATTTTTTGGAATTTTTATAAAATAGTTTAGCATTTTTAGTATTATTTTTAGATTAAAACTGTTTTTAATTCATAATAAATAAAATAAAAATAAAAAAAATATAATTCTTTTTTTATTAAATTTTTCTCAGTCATTAGGATTTATAAAAAATGAAAAAAATAGTTTTAGGGTTAAATTTTAATAATTTAGGTATTTAGTCGCGTTTTTAGATTCCCGTTAACGTTTTTAGTTTTAATCATTAGTTGCCTTAATTGTTTACTTGCTTTTTCTTGCTTCCCTTTGCGTTTTTAGAATTAGAAATCAAAAACAAAAATGCTTGATATTCAAGCATCAAACAAAATACTTCCGTGAATTTCAAATTCACTATGTCGGAATACGTACTCGGAGATAATACTATTGTTTGTCCTCAAAGCAATTTTATATTAAAAGGATGTAACGCTATTTACTATATAATAGTTTTGAGGGATATTTTGGATATATATTTCTTGTGTTATATATATAATTTTTGGATCGAATCAGTTGCTAAGCTTCATCAGGAATGGCCAACAACAGAGTGCTCTTTGCTTTTAATTCATTCTTTCTTGCTATCTTTTGTTCAGCAGTCTTGGGAGGAATATGACCTTTAGTACTAGCTGATGCAACAGCATGTGCATCACCATCATAATAAACTTCCCAAATATCATAATCTGTGTGAGTAAGATATTGCTCCATCCTCATGCTCCAAAGATCATAGTCTCCTGTTTTAAGCATAGGAAGCATTAATGAAGAGACTGTTTGGGTTGAATGTGACTGTGATTCCATATCTTGTCTTTGACAATGAGATCTTGTGTAGATCTAGTGTTCTTCTTATTCAAAGTTTTCAACATGACTATAATACCCATCTTGTTGATCCCAATGAATAGATTCTTGATTTCCCTTTAGCTTGTGTTAACATCAATAATAAAAAAAGGTTAGTAACCTTGGTAATCCAAAATACTAAAAGGAAGAAAGATATGGATTATGAATACTACAAGTTATGCGGAAACTAACTTATAATGCTAAGAAGAACAATTGAATACTAAACTTTGAATATATTGATTGATAATAATTACTGCCTTGGTTACAGGAATAACCTAAACTAGGAGATTGTAATTGAAGTGTGCTTTTCTAACTATGCCATAGGGTATCCTTTTATACACTAAGGAAACCTTAATTGCTTTCAAAACGGTATAATGATAATGCATATCTATTCCTTAGTTAACTCATGCATTTCATAATAGCACAGTATACTTAACTATATAAGACTAACAGAACTAAATATGAAACTAGCCTATACTAACTATACTGGCAGTACTAACAATGTACTGGCAGCACTAACTATTATAGCTAGCTTTACTTAATACTTAGACTGTTTTTCTTTAAACTTCATCAGCAGCAACAATCTATAACAATCAATATTACTTCCAAAAATTCCAGTAGTAAACTTCAGGAAGCCTTTAACTCCCTTTAATTGCAATTGCTCTAATTATTAGATGCAGCGAAATTATTATAATTTTTTATTTTTTACCTAGTACAACCCTCGAGCCAATCCTTTTTTTCGGTTCTAGTATAATGTTTTGGTGGATCCAGATTATAATGAAGTGCATCGTCACACGCCTTAAACAATCGTATACAACCCCTAATCACCTTAGCCTACCTTCGTATGTACACATTTTTAGTACATTTATAGTGTTTAAACCCAAGTTAAATTATTTTGAGTTAACGGTTGCTAAGTCCTTATCCTTGTAAATTACAGTTTTTGGGCGATGGATTCATGGTCAGTTTTAGTTTCTGCGAAAAAGATAGGAAAGAAAAAGATAAGTCCAATACCCACCATTTGTTTGTCAAATGATCTCCATGTTATTTTTATCTATTCAAATCGAAGTCATTAGTTAGGATTGTAAATATAAAGCATCGTAAAAGATCAAGTGTAGGCGGTACGTATTATAAACCCCATGTGATGGTATTATGTTATTCAAAAAAAGGAGAAAAGAAAAAGAAAGAGATTGATGTAGAGTTGTGTAGAGTTTGTAGATCTTCGTCCGTGTCTTGGCTTAGCAATTCCAAATCCAAATGTTTATTTCATATAAATAATCTAGCTAACCGTTCCACTCAATTTACCCAAATCCACCAAAATGTATCCCATTAATTCCGTTTCTATTATATGTTATCTTACTCCTACAACCCACAACCCTTTTAAATGACCTCTTAGATAGTAATGAATTAAGTACTTGAACCTAGCGTTGGAGGTTTGATATCTTACCTAGCATATGATAATTTATATGCTTTGAAAGTTAATGAGTCGTTGATTTTTCTTTACAACATATGTTATAATTTATTATACAAAGAACCGAGTGAATGAGAGTATAACCAAACAATTTTTGTGTGGTTGTAGTTATATTTTCGTGCTTTTAATTACGAAGTCTAGAAGGTTGGTTGTAAACATACTTTAAAGAGAGGTTAAAAATGACCCCTCTTGTTGTTATGTCTAGGTAGAAAAGCCTATTTTGCTTAAGGATAATGTAACAACCGGTGACTTGTCGCAGGTTAGTCAAACATTTAGTGTTGACTTATATGTCTGTTGCAATGTACGGTTTATGTGATTTTATGTGTTATGTGTGCTATTATGAGGTATTGGTAATCCATTTATTGAGTGTGATCATCTCAATAAGATTGGAATAATGGTGAAAAATTGTGATTTCCTTTCGTTCACTTTTAAGTGACAAGGAAATATTATCGTAAAATTTATTGTTTTGTCTTAAATGTGTAAGTATTTTTGTATGTTAGTAATTTAAGATAAGTTCTAGGTTTTATAAGGTTAAGTTAGAGAAATAAGTTTAGTTAAATTATGAGAGTTTTGAATATAAACTTTCTATTTTTAGAAAGTGAAATTTGAAATGAAAAATTATTTTTAGAAAGTAATTTCCAAGCAAAATGGTTTAACAAAATTAGTTTAGGTTTTATCTGTTCCCTTTTGTTAGGGCACATCCTATTGATTATTTGTGCTTAATCGCAGGAAACCGCTGACAAAGCAACCAACATGGCAGAATCAAACAACTATATTACCGCCACCCAAAAGAATTTCATCTCTAGTGACAACGAAGGAAGAATGATCGAGAAATGCATTGTCGAAATACAAGGGACATTCTTAGAAAAGATACGTAATGATGCTTTTAATGGAAACAACCGAGAAAATGCCTACGAACACATCAATAATTTTCTAGATGTTGTTGGCCCAATCAAAATTAACGGGTTGACTCAAGACCGATTCAGGCTCAGTATTTTCCCTGTTTTGCTGACAGGAACTGCGCATGAATGGTTTACCAAGGAGTGTATGGACTTAATTGCTACTTGGGATAGCATGGTCTAAAAGTTCATTCTAGAATTCCACCACCTTTCAGACCACAATAATGATGAAGAGATCGAGGAGGAGGAAGACTCAAACGAAACTGACAATGCTCCCAAAATCTTCATGATAGAGGGAAACCTATTTGACTTTGAGACACCCTTATGCATGGCATTCAAGGAATTCAACTACCTTCTAAATATTGACGTCGATCTATTCACTTATGATATCTAAAACTTTAAAACTTATCATGAACAAAAAGGTACTGATGAACCGTGGTCGGACAATAGGGTACCATCCCAACTATGTAATCACATATGTGAACCATACCGCTTTAAGAACGGGAAAGCTAAGTGGCCCACATGCACCTCTAATATTGACGGATTCTGTAATGGTGGGGAACTGCCAGGAATGGTTCGGGTTGGAACCATGACCTATTTCCAAGATCATTGTTGGTATGATGAACTAGCTGATGGGAAACTGAAGGAAGAAACCTTATCACTCAAAACAAAAATAGAAGAATCATGGGGAGACGCAACTCCTGGGGTAATGAAGTTCTGCAGATGGCTAAAAAGCTGCTTTGAAAACTTCTACGAGCTAGAATACGAGGTACTGGTAAAATTGCAAGATTGCTGGTGGAAAGTGAATACCCACGAGATCGATCCATTCACTCGCATGAAAAATTTCAGACGACGGCCTTATGCGAATATAAAAACTGAATGGGGCAATAATCCTCATCTTGACACCAACCATATATTTGAAAGGGATCACGAAGCAAGCAACTTCGGTTGTAATCAAGAAGATCAAAGACATAAGGACAATCCAATTCCTGAACCATCGAACTACAAGGTCAGGAGATTTGAAATGATGAAGTACTCATTCGATGAAGATGAGGAGTACATTACCATAAAAGAGTCCGAATACCTCAATCATTCAAGGGATAGTCTTGATGCTTATAGAGAACTTTTACGTCTCATTGATGATGGATGGGTCGTGACAACACCTGATGAGGCATGAAAGAGAAGGAAAAAGGTTGAACTTAAAGACCAGCTAAAACAAAAGTGCTTCCCGGGAGACAACCTGGTCATTTTAATTGTTTGTCGCATTTAATTGTTTGAATTTAATTTTCTGCACGAGTCTGTCTTCCTAGATACGGCGTATGCATGTCTGAACGTTATCAGTTTTTAAATTTAATTATTTAATTTCCAATAATTTAATTGTTTCCACAGAAGCAATACGGCGTATCTTAGGGTTTGGGATACAGCGTATTGACCCTTGTACAGTTGTGTGTTTAATTGTTTTCTTGTACCATTGTAGGTAGATAGAATTTTCACTTGTCTTCTATACAGGACCTTGCTGAAACTATGATATGACACATGCTGAAAAAGACTTGTGTTGAACTTATCCGGGCATTCTGAAGCCCTAGTCAACACACTTTTTGCTCAAGAACTCATCATGGAGAATTATCACGAGCAAAACATCAGGGAGTTTTCCGTTCTAATTCTATTTTTCCCATATAATTTTTATTGCTTTATATATAAAACGAGGATGTTGTATAATCTAAGTGGGGGGATAGAGAATTAGAACCTACTTGTCCTCTTTTTTACAAAATAACATGCAAAATGCTTAAAAACGGTCAAAATTTTTAATTTTTTAGCATGACTTTAGTAAAAATCACTAGATCACATTACCTAGCGCACTATAACCCTTGATATATATTGTAAGAATTAAGCCTATTCCATTTCTAAACTATCTACTAAAATTCCACAAATAATGAGTGTGCCGGTGATGTAGTGGACTTTAGAACTTGGCCTGGTATATCACTCGAGATCGCCATGATAAGTACTATGGATTTAGATAGAAGAACATGTTCAACTGATAAATTTATAGGATTAAACCAAATAGCCTACATGTCGTAAAAATAACTAACTTCACTGGTTAGTTAACTCCCGTGTAACCCTTGATTACTCTTATTTTAGAGTAAAATCCCCTAGAACAACCTATTGAGCCATTCTTTTCTTTTCATACACCATATTATATGTTTCGTTACACCTTTACACCTTAGCCTACTGTGTAGATTAAGCCTGTTTCTCTATGTTGCTAGTCACTTTCGTGTAAAAAAATTATTTCCTGTGTCAAAGTGAAATTTTTCTATCTATGTAATGGTCGGGAAATTGCACAATGCAATAGGAAAGTTATGTAGCTCGTAAGTTTTGCTACTTTCGCAATTATGAATTAAGTCTGAAGAAAAGTATTATAAGGAAAGATTATCCGGACGAATTATGAAAGTGAAGATGGTGGAATCAAACCGAGGTTTATCATGTATTATTTAAAAAAAAGAAAAAAGGAGAAAGAAGGAAGAAAAATAGTCGGTTCAAAAGAATTTATATCGAAGGAATCAGTTAGAAAGATCTATTATTTGTTGATACGTTACAAAAATCAACGATGTAAAGTTTTGTAAAATGTTGATCCCTGTCTGAATAGATATTTCTAGCCTGTTAAGGGTGGTAGCCAATCTGGATAGATCCAAAATAACTACAAGAGAAACAATAACTATGAACAATATAATTTATGCGGAAACTAACTTATACTGCTAAGAAGAATAATGAATAAAACAGAACTTTGATTACTATTAATCTTCTAGGTTACAGATCACTAACTATGACTATTTGTGAAACTTGTATATGAAACTTATATTTCTAACTAATGCCGTAGGGTTCCTTTTATACACCAAGGAAAACCTTAATGGGCCTACAAAATGTGTGAAGAGATAATGCATATCTATTCCTATCATAACTCATGCATATCTCCTAACAGTACAAACTAGCTGTACTAACTTACTACTAATAGCATAAACTATACTGGCAGTACTAACAATGTACTGGCAGTACTAACTATTTATAACTAACAGTACTAACTACTTAGTCTATTTTCTTGAATCTTTAGCATTCTTCATTAGCAGTACTAAGTAGAACTAGCAGTAGTAACTTGTATAAGTAGCAGCACTAAGTTGTAGAAACTTTCGAAACCCAACAATCCTTCCCTAAACATGATGTTTACTTGTTTAACATTCATGTTTCTTCAGTTTGAGCTTCTTAAACACTAGGAGGATGTATCCAAACACACTGCTACTCTTTAATTTATTCTTTGATGAACTTGAACTCTTTTGTTACTTTGTCATCTTTAGCATTATTTGGCATCCAGTCTTTGTCACCATCTCAGTATCTCAGCAACACAGCTACACAGCAACACAGCAACACAACAACACCAACTAAGTTGACTTTGTAGTTTTTGGCAAACTACCAGCCATAAACGGATTTGATATTTCTTTACCAGTAGCCGTTTGCTCTGGAATAGCCAATGCTTCATTGCAATAACATGGTGCATTGATAACCATATAGTTTTGAGTAAACTATCAACTATCAATAGATTTGAGATGTCTTTACCAAGAGCTGTTTGCTTTGGACTAGCCAAATCTTTACTGTGAAGCACAGTGAGTTGATTACCATATAGTTTTTGGCAAATAACCAGCCATTAACGGATTTGAGAAGTCTTTACCAGAAGCCGTTTGCTCTGGACTAGCCAGTTCTTGATGTCTATTAGACATGGTGAACTGATGACCATTTGTTGTGTGGTTATAAAACCAACACTTAAAGATCCTTCTCACTTCTATCATGGCTTCCAGATTCATTAATTTGCTGTTGAATGAATCTAAGTAAATCAAAAACAGCTTCACTTTCAGATTCAGCTATCAATATCAAAGCCAACATCCTCTCAAAAGTTTCCTTTGTAAGTGGATACCTTCTTTCTGCTAGCATGTAAAACTCAGTTCAATCTTCTATCACCAAGATATGAACTCCATAGTTATCATAGAAATTCCAACTCTTAAGAATCCATATCTTCTTGATTCTTCCAAAGATTATCTTTTGCATTTGCCTCAAACATAGTCCTTAAACTACCCCAAAGAATTAGATCAATTCCTTCTGGAGTTGATGTTTCAAATCTCTTTATCACTAGACTATGTAAATCAATAAAGTCCAATCTATCAAACCTTAAAACCATTTTAGTGAAAGTCTTGATATATCTTGAACTTCCATCAGCTCTAAAAACTCTGTAATAGTCATGAGGTTTTCCATATCTATCAGTATGATAGAATTTAGACTCCCAATTAATAATTGGATACCTCCTGTTTAGAACTTTATAATTAATTTCTCCTTCTTCATCAGGAACTATCATCAAAAAAGATTTTAGTTGTTCTTCCTCTTCAAGATCAGAGTCTGTCTTTTGCCTTTTAGACTTCTTTGTTGCTTTCATCTTAATTCTTCTACCTGGCCTTTATCTGGTACTCTCTGTATTTCCTTCTTGCTTGACTTCAACTTTAGTATTGTCAGGTTCTTCAAGAACTTTCTCCTTATTTGAATTATCTTTTCTAGTTGCTTTCTCATTCATCTTCTTTATCAATTTTTCTTCTTTAGCAGAAATAATAGGAACGAAATCTTGAACAGACTTCTTCTGTCTTTCATACATACCTTTGATTTCTTCAAATGACTTTGCTTTTAGCTGAGAGTGTTTGTAACCACCCATGTTCTTCAGATATGTCATCATCAAATTTCTTAATTGAGATTTAGTTGGTGGTCTACTTCTAATCTCAGCAGATCTTTGCGCAGCTCTGAATTTTCTTTAAGCAGCTATTGTTCCAGCCAAGAACTTTGCTCTCTCTTCAATTGTATACTCCTCTCTTTCTTCCTGTTGGAGCTTGACTGCAAACAATGCATCAGCATCAATCCCTGCTTGAACTTCATCATACATTTCAGCTATAGCAGCCTTAGATGCTTATTCTTCCCTCTATCTTTTCCTTTCTTCCTCAGCTTGCCAGTCTACTTCCAACTGTCTGGCAATCTCTGCATCTCTAGCAATCTGAGCAGCATCAAAATTACTTTTAGCCATCTTCTTTGCAGGCTTAGGTTCTTGTAAAACACCTTTGCCTTTGTCTTTAGGATCAATTATTGGAAGTGGTTTCAAGGTTAAGATTGATCTTGCATGTCTTGAAAAATCTTCAACATCTTTAAATGCCACTCCTTTTTCCTTGGCTTTCTCTTCTTTCATCTTTATCAAAGTTTGAGCCATAGTGACATCTTCATCATCGAATATACTTGTTGTTGTAGGTGGGGTTCTAGGTTCAACAACACTAATGTCATAATCAGCAGTATTAATAGTTACACCAGCAGTACTAACTCTTTTTGGCCTTACAGTACTAACTGTGCTTCCTCCCTTTTTATTCACTGCTTCCTCTGTATCCATATATTCCATGCCATGAGCTTAGTCAGCATCAAGATCATCAAAGGTGTAGCAACCGTGACTTGAGCAGGTTAGTCAAACCTTTAGTGTTGACTTATATGTCTGTTGCAATGTACGATTTATGTGATTTTATGTGTTATGTGTGCTATTATGTGTTTATGAGGTATTGGTAATCCATTTATTGAGTGTGATCATCTCAATAAGATTGGAATAATGGTGAAAAATTGTTATTTCCTTTCGTTCACTTTTAAGTGACAAGGAAATAATTATCGTGAATTTAATGTTTTGTCTTAAATGTGTAAGTATTTATCCGTATACGTATTTTTGTGTTAGTAATTTAAGATAAATTTAGGTTTTAAAGGTTAAGTTAAGAGAAATAAGTTTGTTAAAATATGAGAGTTTCTGGTAAACTTTCTATTTTTAGAAAGTGAAATTTGAAATGAAAAGTTATTTTTAGAAAGTAATTTTCAAGCAAAATGGTTTAACAAAATTAGTTCAGGTTTTTATAAAACTTAAGTATAAAGATAATTAATTAATTAAAAAAAAAGAAAAAAAAAATATTTTTTGCATGAATAGTAAAATTCGGATTTTTGGAAAGTAAAAGAAAAAAAAAAGAAAAAAAAAAAGAAAAAGAAATAAAGTCTTAATCTAAAACTAATTGGACTTACACTACAACTCATCTAGGAGGCTTATAAATATAAAACCCAATCCCTCACCCTCTCATTTGATCACCGTAGTGATATTGGTTAGGGACAGATGTCCCCGTGGAAAAGGTAACTTGCCAAGGTTACCTATTAGGACAAATATAGTGCGTTTGGCTACCCCAAGCATAGGTATATAAATGGGAGCCGTCATCCCCTAATAGATTATTCACAAATATTCGCGTTCACTCGCAATTGCCAAGTAAATATGGTTTCATAATCTAGAAATAAATGGCACTGGGAGCTTAATTAGGTAATAATATATCTAAGATTGCATACATCTTGTTATTAGCATACAGTTGGAAAACACTTGCATTCCGTTTATACAGGTATCTCAGGTTTATAAAGTATTCAAAAGATTGAATGTGGGGATTATGAATTCATTAAGTCTTTGAAGAGTAATCACATTGTTATAAGATAAATGGAGTATTGTAAAAGAGTTTGTACAAGCTTGTTATTCCCCTCGCAGGTTATAACCATGTAAATATGTAAAGGCGAGGTTATGGAATTTCACCTGATAGGGAAATCTGATTAAGGGCAAAAGTATATCAAAGGAAAGGCGTCTGTATGGTAGTACGACGTTATCTACTCGGACAGAAAGTATATCAACTTGAAAGAAAGCAGCTTCGTCACGTAACCTGGGATAATATTGGAGTATTAGGGAAGATTTGACTCTAGAACTTTGATTCTAAGAGTTTAATATTGTTATAAGTTTGATTAGAGAGTTTGGAATTATTGTATCACCGTTCGGGCCATCATAATTCAGAGGTCATTTAGTAAACGTTTGAGGAGCTAGGGCACTTTAAATCGTAAACCCAACAACTCAGTCAGAATGTAATACCAAGATGAAACCTCTTAATATGAAGCTCCCTAGTATTGTGATACGATATAATCGGTTTTAAGCGTTTTGATCAATATTTGGAAATGTTAAGCACGTCAGACGTTATTTAAAAGTTATGTTCTTTATAATGTATGAATGCCATTTTTATACTTTTTAAAATTTTACATTTTAGACCCTTGAGTATGAAAAGTGGCTAAAATACACCCATTAGAGTTTGACTTTTACGAGTTTGGTCCTTCAGTTTAAGGTTATACAAAGTACAAAACTTTGCATCTTTGGAAAGTGACATAATAGACCCCTATAGTTATAACTTTAGAAATAGGCAAAAATAGTCCTTGTACTTATAAGTTTTTCAAAAGTTACGGTATATACCCCTTGCATGGAAATGATTTACAAAACAAGTCCAAAATCCATAATAATGATATTTTTCAATATGAAAAGTAATTTACAGGTTATAGCTTGTTAATATAAGCTAAAATATGAAGATTTAACATAATGAAAGTTTAAAATAACGATTCGATAAGTTAGAAATCAAAACGGGTCAAATTAGGGTTTTAAAATGAAAACGCGTGGGTTTTAAGTTCAAATTCCTTCAATAATCAATAAAGTGGTTATTTTAACATTAATTAAGCATATTAGGATAGATTATAACAACATTTAGTCATTATAACATTTAGTTTTAAGAAAAACACAAAAATTAGGGTTTCTAGGTTTGATTTTGGATCAAAATGATGAAACGCCTAGATTTTAGCTTAGATTCTTTTAGTAAATGTTCATGCATGATCATAGAGATATAATATGAGTATAGGAGTAGTAATTATGAACATGAACCTGGGTTTGAGCTTCAAGGATCAAAAATGGAGGTTATGGGTCATTTTGGGTCAAAATCTCTTCGTATGCCTAGTTTCTTTACTCCAGGGCTTCAATTCTCCAAAGCTTCACTTGATTGATCTTATTAGATGATCCTAGGATCAAATGAAGCAGAGAATAGTTGCTCACTTAGGTTATAGATAGATAAGGTTGGGTGCGAGTTGTAATGAAGCATAAGGGGTCCTATTTATAGTCGAATGGAGCAAGAGGGGGTAAGGAAGCTTAAGACCAGGCCATGGACATCTGTACAAGCTATCTAATGATGTGGGAGGTCTATGGTGTGAGTTGGGAGGTCTAGAAAGCTAGATTCAAGGTGTGAGGTCCTTGGTGGTGCCGCGGCTGATTTAGGCTACAAAGGAGGAGATGTGGCCTTGATTTGGACCAAAGGAAAGCTAAAGCAGGTGGGTAAGCTACTTAGGAGACATGTGGGTGAGAATATTTTCGATATTGATAACCAAATGTGTAAATAAACGGGTCATGACATAGGTAGCTAAAATTAGCAGAACGAAAAATCACTACAAACTCGGGTTAGGGTTTCTAGTTTTGATTTCTTGTATAATCATGAAATGAAAAGGAAAATGAAGTGTAAATGTAGTGCATTGTTTGCTAATAACTTGTACTTAAGAGTTTGTATGAAATTCCTTGGAAAAACAAAGGTAAATAGCATTTTGGTATTATGCTTAATGACTTATACATTTGCTTTTAAAAGGACTTGACCTTTTTTTGGAGGGAAAAAATATATTCAAATGAGAGCTATATTACTTGTACATGTTGCTTTAGTAGCTTTGTACATTCTCTTTTGAATGTTTACATTACCCAAAAATTTGGGTTTTAGGCATAAACGTTAACGGTTTATGTTCATTTGATAATAACGTTGTGAAAACTACGTTAATTAGATAACGTATGTGATAAAATAGATAATAGATCATTGACTTGACATGTTATGATGTTTGCTTGACATAAACATAGGTAGAGATGGTATGGGTAGGTTGTGTGAGCTCGTTAACTTTAGTGATGCAAGTTACATTGCATAATGAGATAAAGCGAAAAATTTCCCTGTAAAAAGGTGGTTTATCATATAATAGATGGATAGTATATTGATCTAATTAAATAGTTAGATAATTACATTGTTTGAAAAATTGAGGGTTGTTATACTTAGGGACCCAGGCATCTAAACTTGTGCACACTTTTTTAGAATCCAAAACACTAAATTACCTGCTGAATTTGGAGAATGAAAAAGGGCTTTTTCCTTTGAAAAAAAAATGACACTTAACTTTTTGGCAGTTTTGACTCAACAAGTCAAATGACTCAAGGTGTTTTTGACAGCTTGTTTAGACACACAATGACACAAAAATCCTTGGCAGATTTGACTTAGGAAGTCAAATGACTCAAGGTGTTTTTGTCAGCTTGTTTTAACACACAAATGACATTCTTTTTAAAGCTAAAACCCAAGTCTACAAGGGCTTATCCAATTAAGCTCTTGTAGCTTTTTTTAAAAGCAACAGTTTCAAAGAGCACTTGTAAAAACTTGAAAAACATTTTTTTAACTTAAAAACCTTTTAAAAACAGACTTAAACAAGCTTAATACTTAAGCTAAATTTAACTAACATGACACCAACCCATGACTTCCTTGTTTTGACCCGTTTTCATACTTAACCCAAACACCCCTTAATATTTTAAAAATGATTTTTAAACCTATAAAAGCTGAATTAAACTAAAAAAAATTTAAAAGACTACTACTACTTATGCAATATTAAACAATAAAAAGTGAAAAGCAAAACAAATAAGCACTTTTAAAGGAGTGATAAGCTAGGACTTAAATGAGCTAAATTAGGCAGTTTTAAGCAAATTGCATGTAAGTGAAAGAAAATCAACTACAAGGCATACTTTAGCATAAATAAACACCAATAAGCACAAAAAGACCTTAATAAGCTAAAAAATAAGCACTGCTACAGTAACTATTAAGCAAAATTTAAAAAGAAATTGTACCTTTAACCCTTGCTCAAACAGGGTTGTATGAAACCTAATTAAGCTCTAAACCTACCCAAAGCTTATGAATAAGCTTGAACTAAGCAATCCCAATGAGCCATCCAATATTGCTCATTCATCCACACTTGATCCAACAGTAGCCTTTTTTTTCTTTTGAATTTTTCTTAAACTTGTATTTTAGTTTAAAACAGGTTATAGAGAGTGCTTATATGAAAGCTTAAAGGTTTTTAAAGAGACATTTGTAACTTAGAACACAAATGTAAAACTAACTGAATTTTCATTAAAAAAGTGAAGTACAAGTACATCAAAGAACTAAACTGAAAACTTAACACACTAAAACTTTAAAACCTAAAAAAAACTACTTTGCCAACATGGCTTACACAGTCTTATATAGGAAATAGTCTAGGGTTTGGAACATGGTCGTCTTCTTTGTCTTCACTTGGGTGTGCTTCCTTGTAGACACACAAATGAAGTGTGTTTGTTGTGAGAGTGTAAACTCAAACAATCCTGGCCCTTCATTCACCTTGGTGGGTTTTTGGATTGCCAACATGGCAAACCCATGTGGGGGGTGGGGTTAAGGGATTGTGAAAGGTTTGGATGTATGTGGGAGGTCAACGAGGTGACAGAGGTGGGGTTGTGGGATAAGGCGGGAAAACATTGAAGAAGATGTATAGTAGTTCGAATTTGGGGTGAAGGTTTGGGGTGTTGACAATATTGGTCCCTCAAGGTGTTAAAGTTGTTTGCAGTACACATCCTTGTGGTTGTTAAAAGTTTGGAGACTTGGCAAATTAACCCCCCAAGAGTTATAAATGAAATTGCACCATACGTCCTTGTTAGTTATAACTCTTTGCTATTGGCAGTTTTACCCCTTGATGTTTATACTTTAGGCAATTGGCAGATTGAGCCCTTGAAAGTATTTTCTTCATTTTCCTCTTTAAATAAGTTTAGGGATTTGGCAATTTAAGTCCCTAAACTTATTTTTCTTCACTTGTTGACTTCTGGATTTGTCGGGGTTGACTTGGGTTGACTTTTTGATACTTGGGCTTTGACTTGACTGTGTCTTTTCCATGCTTTTCCATTCCGTGTCCGGTTTTGTCGTTTTGGCTTCGTTTTTCGTCCTTTTCTTAGATATCCGTTCCTGCACAACACAATTAGCAAAACAAGCATATATTTGGCATTTTAAGTCCGTTTTTGGTTATTTTAGCTCGTTTTTAAAGGTAAAAGGTATGTGTAATTAAACACATACCAAAATCCCCCATACTAAGGTATTGCCGTGTCCTCACGCAATGCTATGAAGTAAGCATTTAGAAAACTAAGAATCTCAATCGCCCTCGACTAATAACTTGGAAAAGTAGCTAAGTGTTCATCGAGGAAGTTAAAGACTCAAGAGTTTTGAAAATCCCCGTCTTTACCAATTTTTTCTTAGTTGGCATTATTCCCTTATTCTCATTCATCTCCAATCATACCTAAGGATTGCTATTTCTAACTATGGAGTGTCCTTGGGTAGATCCCTTCGGTTATGGTTGGATCAATGGACTAATACCTAACCTAACCACCTTATGACTTCAGAATCTTTGTGAGTTAATAGGTTGTTGGGTATAAGATCGTAACCATAAAACCTTGATTGAAAATCATTCAAAGTGTTTGAAAACATTTGACACTTTGAAAGTTTTAATCATTTAGAAAAACTCCCTTTTCACACGTGCATCGATAACTGAAAGTGTTTTGCACATGTGGGTAGGAGTATAAAGCACTTTTCACTCTTGAGCCTTTTTATCACGTATTATTTTCTAGATCACATTTTAATTACATTTCTCCCCTTATTTTAAATACTAATTCACTTAGTTTTTGAAATACCATGTAATTAAAATTTGTCTTGAAAATTCTATGGAGAAAATTGTTACAACATGAATTATATAGAACTGTTTTTTCTTGCTCCCCCTCAATTTCACACATATGACACCAATTAAGAGAATAGGATTATGACTTTGTAAATTCCATGTGAAATTGAGTTTGAGCTACTTGTATATGTTTAAACAAAATAAGTGTTTAAATATTATTAACATTTTAACATTTTTCATTTGTTTAAACATTTTTTTGAAATGTTTTAGACACACAAAATAGACATGTGAGTATGTGCCTAAACGCATTAAAACTTGGTTTTAAAACTCCCCCTTAAAAATTGATTCACTTAAAAAAATGATTCGACTTTTGAAAGATGCATGAGGAGGGAGTGTCAAACACACATTTTTGAAAGATTTTGAAGAACCTTTTGAGAAATTCTTGAAAAATTGTGTTCAACGTGTTTTGAAAAACCAATGTCACTTGAGCTCAAAAGACTTTAAATGTCTGTTAAATTGACTTTTTATGTCAACTCAAGTCCGAGAAGTTGTTATCTTCTCACTGTGAGGATAAATGTACATGATTGCACACTTTCCTTTATTTAAAGACCAGGTTGTTATCTGACATTTAATAACAAACGATAATGAAAAATTAGAAATGGCATATTTTAAAACTTTTGAACTCTTGCTCGAACTTCATTTACACGCCTGTGTCAATGGTAATTGACATTTCTAGGCACGTAAATGTTATTGATTCTAAGAGACATGCCGAGAAGATTCTTTTTGGTATTTTTGAAATTTTCTATTTTTCTTTTAGAAATTTTATATTTTTGTATTTTCTTTTTCAAAAATATTTTCTAACGTAATTAAAAATGGAATGTTTATACAAAGAAGATGATGATAAAATATTTACATTAGATGAACCCTTTGAAGAGATGGGTTCAGAGGCCATTGAAGTACCTACACTCAAAGAAGAAGAGTTTTCACAAATAACAGTTTTAGGATTATGTGTTTCCTTTCCTAATGGTAAAGCACTATCATTCATGTTGTAGCGGGTTTCAACTGGCTTTCTAATAGGAATCCACTTAAGACCAACCAAAGTAAAGATTCTACCCATTGGTTTCCATGTAAGACCAGATCTAGGAGGCATTGTTTTCAGATACACATTGGAGGACTTATTTAGAGAAAACCTTTATCCTATGGGGATCTGTGTACCATGATTCTTAGAGTCACTTTTCTTTTCTACGGCTATATATCTCTTTGTTGCTTATGGGATTGTGCATCCTTTTTCTGTGCAGAGGTATGAGAATTCACCTTTGAGAGGTATTTTAAGATGCACTCATCATGATTTGCACTGTAAATGCACTTTTTGCATGTAGGACATGCCAAGTCTTTTTACTTCAAGAAAGGCTTTTGATTCCTAGGTGGTTCTATTATGTTAACAGTTCTATTCGATACATGACTACTCATGGATGGTGGCTAATTCCTAGGTTGATGATTAAAGTTCCTAGGTTTTGATTTGTAACCATTAGCAGTGTTTGATAATCTAGCAGATTGTTGCATACTAGGTTTGGTATTCAAGGCTTTGTCTTTCTAAAGTTGTGCCTTTTTCTTAGCATCCTCAAGGTAGTAGTTATGAACCATGTCATTTGAGCCTACAAATTCCTTTAGTGACAGAAATGACACATGTTTTAGGCTTTTCCTAGAAGGGCCAGGTGCATTCACATCATAAGGCTTAGCAAAAGACGATTTCCTAACTTTAGGCCAAGAATGTGGAGTGACTGGTTTTGTCAAATCATGCGACATACCAACTTGGGAGGAAATCCTATGTCTTGGCAATTGGGATCGTTCAGATTTATACGCAGTTGGTTGTCTTACCACTAGTTCATTTCTAATTGGTTGCAAAGGCAGTTTCCCCAAGATTGATTGTTTTTCAAAATTAGTGTCCACGCCCTTTCCTTTGTTCTTTTCAATAAGTTTCTTTAACTCACTTATGGCAATGTTCATGTCTTGCAATTGAGCTTTCAAATCTTGTATTTCAAAATATTGTTTACGTTCTTTTTGAAAAACATTTGACACTTTTTCTTTGCAAATTGTGTCATTTTTCATTTGTTCTAGACATTGCTGTAAAGCAAGTTCAAGAGAAATCGAGTGTTTTTCTAATTTAGCAAAACTTTGTAAAAGCTCATTATAAACTTCTTTACTAACAGTTTCAGTTTGTTTCGAAAGTTTTTGTGCAAGACATTCACATTCTTTCACTTTATGAAGATATAAGCATTGCAATTCAGTGTGAGCATCTAAATCAGATAAAAAATTTAAATAAGAACACATAACATCATTAGACACACATTCTTGCAAAAGTATGTCATACATGTTTGAAAATTCTACTTTATCAGATTCAAGTTTGTCAATTTCATTTTCAAGTGATTCAATGTACTTTAAATCAGCATGCATTTCTTGCTTAAGTTCATGAACAAATGTGAAACTATCATTCTGTGTCTTTATGGCAAGAGGTATCAAACATGTTTTTATTAGCACTTCCATATCAAGAGCAGTTGGGGCACGAAAGTGATTATGAGAATGCTTTTCCCA
>BQNB010066266.1:0-34629 GCA_026074375.1 Tanacetum coccineum
AGCTTATTAGTGACTTTTAGAAAAGTTGCTTTCACAAAAATAGCTTAAAATAAGCTATTTTACAACTTTGCCTTTTAAGTTTTTGAAATAAAAAAAAGGGATACTAAGGAAGTCGGGGGTGAGCAAGACTTGAACCCCCGACCTCAACCTAGCATCAACCCTTTTATAAACCTCACACACACACTCCCTACCAACGTGCCCTGGGGACTTTTTCGGTTTAGAATTGCAATATTAATCATTTATAGACGTTTTAGTTCTTTTAGCTTATTTGGAGTTTTTAGCTTATTTCACAGCTTATTCAATAAGCTGTTTTCACGAGCTTATTTTTCTTGGATTCCTCACTGTTCAAGCTATTTTTCATAATTTTTCTAGTTTTTTATAAATAGTTTAGTATTTTAAAACATTTAATTTTGATAAAATCGTTTTTAATTCATAAAAAATTATAAAAAAGTCAAAAAAAATATAATTCTTTTTTAGAAAATTTTCTTTTAACATTTAGAACCTAGGAAAAATAGATTTGCTTCCGTAGGGTTTAAATTGCAAAATTTCAATTTTTAAAGAATAGGATTGAATCCCGTTCATATTTTTAGTGATTTTTAGCTTAAAATTCTTTCGTTTTTGGTCTAGTTTCCTTTGCCCTAGCTTTTTAGTCAATTAAATCTTATAAAAACCAAAAAAGATCATTGTAGGACTTAATCTTAATAATTTAGGGTTTTTAGGTCCCGTTTAGGATTCCCGATTTGCGTTTTTAGTTAAAATTTAATTTCCCGTTATTGTTTTTTTTCGTAGTTAGGTTTAATTATCCCTTTATTTGCTCACTATTAGGATTTTAGAAAACAAATCATCTTCGAACCAATTCAAATCATTGTCCAAATAACAAACGAGGTCTCAATTTCATAAGTCTTTGGGAAAACGACCCGGTAATCACTTACCGGTTAAAACGTGTAGTATTTTTGTAAGATTTTTCCTACTACCTTTGTCCTCAAGGGTAGTTTTGGAATTTTCTTTACTTCGGATATTATTACGTATACTATTGACTAGATCACTTCTCCTCCACCCAGCACATATGCTTTTCCTCTTACTTCACCAACTCCATTCTTGTTTCCAGCCTTATTTCCACGGTTTTGATCTTTCATCTTTGGGTAATCACTCCTGTAGTATCCTTGCCTCTACACCAAAACAAGTAAAACCTTTGATCACTACTTGACCCCTCTGAGTAGAACTATTGGAATTGTGAACCTTACAATCACCGGTCCAAATGCCCAACCTTGCTGCACTTCCCACATCTCACAGTGCAAGGCCCTTCATGGTGAAGCATACAACATTTAACAGAGAGCAACGTTCCCCTATATGGTTTTCTCTCATTATTGCCACCGTATAAGAACTTGCCATATCTGACCTCTGACATTTGCATTTGAATGTGAGCTGACCACGGTTGTCTCTCAGATTGACCTCCAATCTTCTTATGTTCTCAGCATTTTTCACAGCAAAACCCTTCAACGTTTGGTCCATTAAGTTGTTAGCAATTCGAACAACATCTTGGAGTTTTGTAGGTTCAGCAGCAATTACATTCCCTTGGATGTTATCAGGGAGACCTCCAATGAATTTTTCAACCTGATCCTCCTCCTCAGGGACCATCTTGGTGCACATCATAGTCAACTCTTGAAATCTCTGAGTATAAGCAGCCAAATCATTGTTCTCACGTCAATTCCACAGCACAGAATTCCATCTTTGAAGTCTTCATTTCTTGGGCAGTACACTTCAGTCATTAGCTTCATGAGCTCTCTCCATGACATGGCGAATGCAGCCACAGCTCTAATAGTCCTCTTATGTGAGTTTTACCAAGTTAGTGCACTGTTTAACAGTATGCAATTCGCATACTTGACTTGGTATATCTATGGACAATTGCTGATATGGAACACTATTTCCA
This sequence comes from Tanacetum coccineum, assembly GCA_026074375.1. Lineage (NCBI taxonomy): Eukaryota > Viridiplantae > Streptophyta > Magnoliopsida > Asterales > Asteraceae > Tanacetum > Tanacetum coccineum. The sequence continues at coordinate 1,931 of BQNB010066266.1, forward strand.
TCTTCTCAAACCACCTTATCAACCCAACAACTCCTTCCGTTCCTTTAAAGTTGAGTGGTTGAAACTTCATGAAATCCTGGTAGGTGCATTCTCTAGCAACAGGTCTATCACCTCTACCATTCTCGTTTGGATTTCCATTTCCACTATTTCCATTCTTACCATTTCCATTACCGCCATTTCCATTACCGTTGTCACTGTCGTTCTGGCTTTGATTCTCAGCCTCGAGAACATTGGCGACACGGGTCGCCTCATAAGCAGCCAACGCTTCTTCCACGCATCGGTTAATGAGTTCTTCGATTGCTTCAAGGGTCATACCGGAGCGAGTGATAGTCATTGTTCTATGTCACAAGACATATCGCATGATTAGATTCGATACAAGATATAGCCATTATAAATGGTAAATAGGGTTTATATAGGAAAATACAATAGAACATTTTGCCAGAACAGTAAATAAGCCAAAATATAAGAATACGCGAGAGAATCAAAACAAGCTTTTCATTTACGAATAAAAGCATAATTCGGTTTACAAAAACCAATCTAAAATAGGTACATGATTTACGATATTCTACGTCTAAAATCAAGACCTAACCATTAGTCCAAATGTCCTACATGATTCATAGTTACTACTAGTCTAAGGCGAAAACCCAAATGTCTCTCAACATACGACTCCAACCTCCTAAGTCTCCTTCGAGTATCATCACGATCCCTACGAAAAATAAGACCTGACGAAACTCCTCATGTGAAAGTGCCATGTCCAACGAAGACTGTGCAATCCATCTCTCTCTATACTCAAGCATGCTTGAACCTTAGGTACTCCAGTCTAAACTCCTAATCCTCTCAACCAAACCTTTAGCCCCTCTCCACTAGCTACCAACTAACTAGTCTCCAACTGTCTCTGAGTGGTCTCAATCTCAGTAATCCTATCAATATGAACCTTTGACATGTAGTGAACTATATCATAAATAGTATCCTCAAAATCAGGAATACCTCCTCTAGAAGACTCATAACTATCACCAATAGCCAATGGATCTACAGCGACCTCTCTCGTGTCTGCCGTACTAGCCTCTGCCTCAAACTCCTCGTCCTCTGTAACATCACTAGCAGCAATCTCAAATCCTATACCTACACCATCCTCAGGGTAAGCTACAACACCCTCACTAATACCTACATCCATAACAGCCTCTGCATCAGCAGTATCTACCTCCATATGCTCCTCTCCGCTATCCTCTGGTGAGTATGAATCTCTAAACATCTTGCGAGGTGGTAAAAGATCAGCAGGAGTAGGGGCTATCAACCTTAAAACATGAGTAGGTGATGGTACCGAAGCAGTGGGAGACCTACATCTCTTACCGATGGCCTAAAGAAAGTGAAGATGAATCCAATGACCTCTTAGAAGATGAACCTAAGGATGACTCTGATGTAGTCTGTGGTAAGGGTACCAATAGTGCCGGACCTCCAAGTATAAATGCCATCACTACTTCGGATTCAAGCAAGTGATCGATGAACAAATCTCTGTGGTGTAGATGTATCAGCATCGGTGGTGTCTGGTGGTGCATGTTCGAATAAAGAATGATCTGAAGGTAAACTAGAAGAAGATGAGTCTAGTGAAGAATGACGATCCGATGAATGATGAGATACACGTCTCCGTGCAAGTCTACGAGCAAGAATGGGTCCAACTCTCTTCCTCGCATTCAACAACTTACGTGGCCCATTGAGGGGGTGTGATAAAGTCAACCTAAGGGAATAGCCTCACCAGGTCGGACAAGAATCGCTGGCCGTCGACGAATCCTGGGTGGGGCAACAACAGGTGCAAGGGGAAACTCTGATAATGGTGCAAGAGTATCATAAGATGACGATACGGGTCTCTGCTCAACATGCTTAGACTCACCGTCCGCCTCCGAGTCATCAGAACACAAAAAGGGTGAAACCAATGGCAAATCTGGTATGGGAGGTAGAGAATCCTCTGATAGATCAAAATCAGAAGAAGATGAATAGTCTACTAAATCAAGTACCCCGGTAGGTAAGACGACTAGAACTGCCCCCACCTCTGGTGCAACTATAGGGTCAGTTGGAACAATAGGAACCTCAGGGATAACAGGGATAATAGTAGGAATAACATCAAAGAGAATCACTCGTGGGGCATGAGAGCCCACGCTCTCCTCAGACGAAATAGAAATAATAAGAGCAGCCATGACCTGCACAAGCACAAGTTTATATAAATCTGCTCTCATATGAAAAAAAAACCAGGCAAGAGCAAGCAAAGTCAAGAAATAAGCATGAGCAAAAATAATGAAAGGCAAAAATGGTGAATAAAGTAATTATGCAATATTATATATAATTAGTACTTATAATATATATATATATATATATATAAAATATATAATATATATATATATAATTAAACGCTATTATTTAAATGATGTATATGTAAGCAGGGTAACAGCACATTAGGAATACAGTACTGTTATAGCCCAGGACCTAGTTATCTACCTGGATTCACTATAACCTTTGCTCTAGATACCAATCCGTCACACCCCCCAAAATGGCCTAGTCGGAAAAACCGTATCCGGAGGCGTGACCCCCCTCTAATACACATCACCAAGATATAAATAACGACCTCTAAGGTACATAAAATTCAACATCGTTTGCTTTAATAAAATAGTTAAAGTTTACATAGGGCCCCAACGATAATAATGCAGAATGAATAAACGGTTTTAAAGTTTGACAACGATGTTAACATAGATAATAATAATAATTCTTGAAAATCAGTCCAATGCAAGGCAACACCATAAAGCAAGAAAAGACATCCATAGCTAAGCACCTGAGAAAAACATGCTAAAACGGTCAACATAAAGTTGAGTGAATTCATAAGTTAAAATTTAATATTAAAGGTGGACCACAAGTTCACAGTACGCACGTGACAGTATAGGGGAGATACAACATCGCATAAAAATCAGTTTACGTTTTCACAAAGCTCAATGACCCCGAAGCACAATTTAAAAGGAACAGTTTATAGGCCAAAATAGTGTTCGCTTCGCCCTAAAAAGGTAGTCTGACCATGATCACCTAATGACATTCTGACATGGTATATATACTTTGATCGGATACATCCTAAACTAGTAAGCGCAACTTTAACACTGATAGGGAGAAAAAGTCCCAATATATCTAATTAACAACATTTGCGCTTACTTAACCATTACGTTGATAAGCATAGACGATTCATGATAATTCGGTCATTAGTGGTTCTATTCACTACTTAGGCAACACGTAATCAGAAAAGGAAACGAAAAATTAACTATGTCCCATATTTAAAAAAATCATGTTTCCACACCAAAATATTAAAGTAAAAGTTAGTAAAACGTGGGGCTTTGATATTTCACCCTTAGTCAAAAATGAGCATGAAAATTTTGTAAAAAAATTTCCCCACGCACGTAAAAGATGAAATAAGAAATCTACCGCGACCTAGAATAATACGCGTCTCAGAACACGAAAGTATGCTTAAGAATGCACAATATGTTTCATCACCAATGAAGGTGAAAGGGCCGACATCCCAAGTGTTTTGTCTTTAAGTTTGATTATCAAATTCTGACTACAAAAAATATATAGTTATTCGTACGTAACGGCGTTTAACCAAAAATTACTATTTTTAGAAAGTTATTATTTTAGAAAAGTTTTTAGTTTCAAAACGTTAATACCGTCCCCTATATTTATTAAGTTTCCATATTTTCAAAACGCACTAACTAGCCTTAATCGCTTAACTTCTATGTCCGTTTCGCTAAATTTTTACCAAACTTACTATTTTTAGTAACTTTCTCGCTTTTCCCAAAATATGTTAACTATGTTATGCAAGTGTTAAAAAGTCCAAAAAAGGTCTGAAAATCATTTCACTATTCACATCAGCACACAGTACATCCAGTTTTGTCGAAAAAGTTTCACGTTACATTTGCTATAACTTTGTCGTTTTAAATCCAATTTTAATGTGCGATATATGGAAAACTATCTATTCGAAATGAAGCTCTCCAAACTACATTTACGTCTAATGAAAACATTTAGTTCACCAAAACCTCAAAGCAATTTTGGACAGCAAGTCATTTTTTTGCAAAAACGCAACCAAAATCCACCCAAACTTCACAATAGTGCATAATCTAGCCTAATCTCTATTCACAACTAATCCACAACAAAACCACACCTAAATCTAACATAATCCCTTCATTTCTATTGTTGCAACTCTCATTCAACTCTCATCTCACCAAAAACATAATATTTAAATAGTGAAAACAAGGTAACATCATTATTTATAAAATCTTGTTTTATAATCTTTCAAAAATTAAAACACAACATATGGATGTATGGATCTTGAACATATAAGAAGAACATAAGAAAAACCACAAATAAAGATTCAAGATACTTACAAGAATGAAGAACAAGTAGAGAAATCACAAGATCTATACCCTAAAATAATAAATCTATAAAACCCAACAACAAATCTTGAAACCCTAACTTAGATCTTGAAGAAAAACTTTTAAACCAAAGAACCAATACTTCAAAACACCTTAGGTGTTCTTAGAAATGAACCTTATATGCTTGGATTACGCAAGAAATCAAAGATATGAAAACCCTAATAAGGGTGTTTGTTTGTCGTGGCCTAGAGAGTAAAAAGAAAGGAAGAGATAAATTTTTGGAGACTATGAGAAAAGATAAAACCCTAAAGTGAGAAGTGGTTAGTATTTATAGGACAAGAGCTAGGGTTTTTAGTCACCACTTGAACAAGTAAGCAACCAACACAGACCAAAGGTGTGTGTGTGCCTAATTTGGCTGAAACAAACCACAAGGACCATGGGGGTTTAATTTTTGAGTCATGGTTCATCATACTTGGTCTTGAATTTGAATATTAGTCAAATGGGGAGTCATGTGATTAAGGGGTCACATGTTCTAGTCTTGCTTAAGGAAATGTGCATGAGAAGGATCTTCTCATATGTCACTTTCATGCACACATGCATGGGGTTTTCAAAAAGATGCTCTTGTATTTAATTTCATGGCTTAAGGTTGCATTTGGTTTGGCCTAGGCGTCCAATATATAACAAGATAAGAGGGTGAATAAAATTTTTGACTTAAGAACATGAGATGGACGATAACTAAAGTTTACACGAAAAGATTTCGAATTTTTGGGGTTCTGTTAGGTCAAAAACGCGAAAAACGCAATTTAAACGTTAAGACGTAAAAATAAATACCAAGAGTGATCATAAACTATGAAATACTTAGAAAAGATAAAATAACTCATATAATATCTAAACTAATCAAAACCCGAAGTCGGAACGCGTCCGATGACGTTTTTCAGATTTACGCGGGTTAACTTCTCGGTAAACTGCTGGATTCAAACGTAACGTATAAAAGTCAAAAATAATTGTCAGAAAGTTTAAAAATATTGACCTTAAATTTTCAGGGTGTAACATGTAGGATCCGGCCATAAGGTTTATTTAGGTAGCAAAATGATTAAATTTTGTGTATTGAGTATAAAAGTGGGTATTTGTTTGAGTATAGATAGATATAGGTGCTTCCGAGTATGCCTAAATGTATTTGATTGCAAAACGTAAACGCTTTATGTAACCAATAAAAATAAAATATGAAAAGTTATAAATTATCCTTGTAATAATTATATAACACTTTCTTGACGTAAACTTTTACTTGTTTGATGTCCGTTTATGTTAAATGATGATTTTTAGTTTACGTGATTTAACTAAACGATGAAAATTAAAAGCAAACGCGTAAAACTCTAAAAAAATAATGGGAAATATTGAGTCGTAAAATGACTTGAAATAACGGATTGTTACAAATATTATGGTCCGCTTTACCCGTAGGCTCGTTGCTCTGCTTTGTAGCCCTTATGTATGGTCCGCTTTGCCTGTAGGCTCACGACTTTGCTTTGTGGCCCTTATGTGAAGACTTCCCGACAGGTCACCCAAACCAATACTACTTTCACATGATCACGCTTAACTGCCAATTCTTAAGAACCTCACTCGCAGTAGACCACAAAACGCGTTGTTTCATTGTAAAGCGAATGTTCTCTCATAAACCCAACATCTCTCCAGGCCACAACCGATGTGGGATTTCCCTAGGGTGTTACAATCATCCCATCCCCTAGGGACTCATCGTCCTCGATGAGGTTTTCCCCACCATCCTAAATGGCTCAGGAGTGGCTTTGATGCCACTTGTAACACCCCGCCTTACTCGGATCATAATATTGTTCGCTTTGCCCGCAGGCTCACGGCTTTGCTTTGTGGCCCTCATGTGAAGACTTCCCGGCAGGTCACCCAAACCAATACTACTTTCATATGAGCATGCTTAACTGCCAGTTTCTAGGAACCCCACTCGCAGTAGACCACAAAACGCGTTGTGTCATTGTAAGGCGAATGTTCTCATATGAACCCATCATCTCTCCAGACCACAATCAATATGGGATTTGCCTAGGGTGTCACATGGTAAGTGTAACATATGTTTTTTTAGTGATTATGAAATTCTTACTCACAAATAAACATGCATATAAACGTGATGGTATTGATACTCACTCGATTATTAAAAATACAATCGCAACTTCGCAAGTGGACAACACTTGGTGTAAAAGATGGTTCAACCAATGATTAGATTAATAAACTATCTAGTGTCATGAATTTTCTCAAAAAATTAGAATAAGAACCATCCAATAGTAATTTAATATTTTCTGTTAATGTGATACTTTTTGATACGATCATTTAAAGGGATTTAATGTTCACGTCACTTATTATGAGGGTGATAAATACCAACCACGTAAATATAGATATCTGCATAATGAAGATTATGGTTGACAGTTCTAAATTTGGGTTATCGGCTTTAAACACCCTTAAAGTAAATATAGCGTTTTGAAGACACTAGTGTTGACGTAAATTTACGTGGGCCTATTGGGCATGGTAAATAGGCCTCAACCTTTAAGGTTACTGGTTCAACTTGGCTTCTTCGGAGGTCGCTCCTTCGTATCCTAGCTAAAATTAAGAAAGAACACTGTTAGCTCGCCCCCGGATTTTAGTTCGAGACCAACTCCGACGTGAGAGTAAGTACAAGTATTGTGAGATAATTACGGAGAGAAATGTTAGTGAAGAAGTATGGTTCGGAGTGTATGTGTTGGTCCATCCTGAGGGAATGAGCTCACCTCTTTATACTACTCGGGTCTCACCAGACGACGCGAGAATGATGGTCGTCGTCTAGGGCCAACGAGACAGTCGCTGGTATGGTACTTCCCCTTTGTTTGTTGTCCTAGTTTTTGTTTAGGTGTCAGCCTAAGGATAGTGGTCTATGCTAGTATATCACTGTACCAGATTGTCCTTAGGTTATGCTCGTCCGGCACGGCACTAGTGACTCCGGACCTGATATATCCTTCGATACACCAGCTTCTCCAGGGTACATGTATGGCTTAGGCCTTGTTGGTTCAACAAATGTATTTAGTTATATTTCTCCTTTGGAGGTTTCAAGGGAGACTATACCTCATCATGTCCCCCCAGTCTAGTATTGGCAAGTCTTCTTGCCATTGCTAGACTTCTTATTTTCTTATGCCATTAATGCTCTACACTGCTTTTATTGTCTCTCTTTTTAATGCCTGATTGTTTTCACTTTGCTACTGTGCTCGGTGACGTAGCTTGTTCCTGGCCACGTACTTTCTTGTGGCATGGTTGGCTTGTGGAGCATGTATGTCACGCGCACGTAACGGCTACCTAATTGCCACGCCCTTTGTGTTTTCATTCTCCTATAAATAGTGCCACATGTTTACATTTGTCTTTTACCTTTGCCAAAGCAAAAAACACACACTATTTCTGAAGCTGTCCTTTTCTTTTCGTTGTTGTTTTCCCTACTTCAGACTCTTTCTTTTTTAGGCTTCCCCCTCCTTAGGTATCTTCTTTTTCCTTTCTCTTTTTTATAATGGCTAAAAAAGATATAGACGTATACACTTCTAGGCTGAACCAGACTGACTTGAATGATGTGGTCATAAAACATAACATTCTTCGTGATCTTCACCCACGTCTGCCTCCTCCGGGCTTTGTTATGTCTAAGCTTCCTGACGATGCTATTGGCATTTACCATCGTACGTTTAATTTTTCTAGTGTTCAAATTCCTTTTTCAACCTTTCTACCATCCGTTATCAAGCATTTCAGAGTGCATTTCTCACAGTTAGGTCCTTTAGGACTTAACAAGGTCATAACTTTTGAAATTCTGTGTCGCTCGTAACAAATCGAGTCGACTGTCCCTTTTTTCCGGGTCTTTCAAACGCTTTGCAAACAAGGCCACTGGTTTTCTTTTGCCAAACGCCGTGCACCTGCCCCTGTCTGCATTGATGATAACATGTTCGATATGAAGGGTTAGAAGATAGGCTTCTTTTTTATTGACCGGAGGGCTATCCCTAACTACATGTCTTGGAGGCATCCTGATTTGGTTATTATAGATTCGAAGCCGTCGAATGACTCCTATAGCCAAGCGTATGTCTAGAGGTTGAGTGCTCGTATTGTTAAGTTACGTGATATGCCTAAGGGGGTTTTGGTTATGTTTGGTTTGAGTCGGGTCTGGAAGAGTCTGACCTGTGATCTAATTATGAGGGAATCAAATAGAAATGATATCGGGGGTGTTGCTTTCTCTTGTGTATTTGTTTCTTCGCAGCCTTTTTCACTAATGCCTCTTTTTACTTTTGCAATTATGGGTATCCATGACTTATTGAGTGTGCCTGAGTGGACTGGTTCGGAAGTCTAAGAGGAGGTTTATCATGATATTAGGCCTACTCTCCAGAGGCACCCCTTTTATTGCACCCCTCATGCTGCTGCTGATGTTGCTATCCCAAATCCCACGTCAAAAGACCTTGCTGCTAGCAATCCTGATGCAAAAGTATTGGCTAAGGATGAAGCTTCCAAGAAGCGAAAGGCCTCTACTTCTGGTTCAGCTCCAAAACATGTTTCCAAGTGCACTAGGTCATCCACGACTCAGTCATCCGGGAGTACATCTCGGCCCAACCTTTTTGTTGAAATAGTGATGATGAAGAAAGTGATGATGACGAGGATGCTTGTGTTGGGATCCCTTTGATCACTCCTATCCGTTCCACTGCTACTATCCCTACTAGAGGGAACTAGAGCAGAGGTTCTAACCCCTCCGCTGCTGAAGGTCCTGGAAACCGAGGTATTTATCCTTCCTTTTGGATTGTGCTTACCCCTTGTTTGCTCCTTATCTGACCATCTTTGTTTTGTATATTCTCATAGGAAGTCCATCATGAGTGATGTTGCTGATGCACCCTCCAAGGGTGCCGGTTGCTCCTAAGCTTTTAATGCTCCGCCTCCTACTTTCTGAGACCTTACCGGTGATGCCATTCATAAGGACTTCTTCCTCTTTACTCCTGGTCCTTACTATGTCACCTATCTGGAAGATGGCATTGTTGCTGGTTCCTATGAGGTTAGTCAAGAGGAGTAGGACGGTCCACATTAACCTACCCTTACCAAGCTGACCAAGGAGATGTTCAAAGATCTTGGCGTTTGCAAGACTGTGGTTGGCCAGTTCCTAACACTGGGGGAAATGGTCTAGATTGAGGCTCTGATTGATGATTAATTGACTGGGAAAATAAGTGTTCTTCATTGTCTGATAATGTCCCATGGGGGAGAGCTTTTGGCTCGTTATGGGGGTCTGCTAAAATCTCACCATGAGTATGTTTAGTCTGTGGACTCCCGGTTGAGGAGTCTTCAAGAAAGGTGTACTGCCTACCAAGGTTTAGAACCTCAGGTTGCTGGTTTGAAGAAGCAGGTTTTCAATCTTAATGACAAGGTTTCGTCCTCTGATGCTGATTTTGTTAAGGCCAAGGCTAAGGGTAAAGAAAGAAAGAAGAAAATCAAATCTCTTTCCATGAACCTTGATCAGCTAACTATTAAAGTTGACTGCCTTTATTCTGACCTGAACCACTCTCGGAATGTAGTGGCCTAGAAAGATGATGAGATCCTTTAGCTAAGAGCTTCTCCTCCTGAGTTTGTTTCCTTTTTTCAGGGTGGTTTTTAGAGCTTGGTTCAGAAGTTCCTTGCCAGTGATGAGTTTAGCAGAGTTCAAGGTGAGCTTCTTTCTTTAGCTGTAAATGCTAGTTTTGAGCGTGGGTTGCATATGGATCGTACTCAGGAACAGTTTCCCTAAAAAAGATTTCTCATTTTGTGCCTAGGGCCCAGGGTAGGCTGATTGATGCTACCCCCTTGTTGCTTCAACTGATTGCCCTTTCTTAAAGAGGATCTTCGATCGTGTTGCTCTTCCTTTGTCTGATATTCTTTAACTTGAGCCTGAGAAATTGGCTTGTTCAAAAGTTTTCCCTACTCCAAAGGCTGTTTGTGCTTCCCCTCCCTAGCTAAGTGGGTCTATTGTGACACTTGTTGCGTCATCTTCAGAGTTGCCCTTAAATGATGCTCCTCCCTCGTTTGTTGCTTCTTTAGAGAAGAATGAAGAATGGATAAATACTATGGTTGATATAGTGGACGAGGAAATGGGTAATGCTGCTTTTGAGAAACTGGTGGAGGTTTTTGTGTAGGGTGTTTCTCATCCAGTTAATGAAGATGCAAACTAGGTCGAGTTGTCCAATTCTGGTGATATTGTAGTTGCTCTCTCTACTGGGGAGAAAGAAAATGGTTCCCCACATCCAAGTGATCCTATTATTGCTTCGGCTGATGTTGAAGATGTTGTTGTTTCCCCTTCCGGGGTTTAATTTCATGTTGTAATAAAAAAAATTCCCATTTTTTTGTAAGCTTCGTCTATTATAGGGGAGGGGCGCGTGGCATGCCGGCGAATACTACTTGTTGCTCCGAGTTTGGGGGTACACCGATTGTAGATGTGTGGATGTCCATCCAACGGACCCTGAGTCATATCACTCATCGTAAGCCGAATGGCTTCCCCTTGGGACCGTAGTATGGATGGTCAAGCCTTCGTAGGTTCAATGGGCCTCATATTGCTTTTAGTTGAAATTGTGTTGTCACGTTCGGCCCTTGAATTTTCCTGGTTACTAGCCTTTAAGTATTTAGCTTAGTATTTCCTGATTATGTACCTATCGGCTTCATTCAATTTGTAATGTGTACTTTTGCTTAAGTTAATGGTTATCATTGTTCAGTGTTTAATTTCTTTCATTTGTTGTATGGACTTATTTGTAATCTTCGCACATTTGTGTTTAACACTTTAGCATTGGTTTATTTCCTAAATGCCTTATGTCTACCCTGGTGATACGTTTTTTGGTTCGTTCTTTACATCTCTATCTGTCCTCACTCGTATACCATAGTAGATTTTTATTAGCTATGTTCGTACACATTACAGGTTGACTTATCCCTTTATTTTTTGTTATCCGTTGTTGCTTGTTTCCTTTACGATGCAGCTGTTCATCAGAGGTTTACGTCTGGGAGAGAAGTTCTTTAAACTGTTTCTCCCGGCGTTTTGCAAAGTCTACGAGTTTTAACCTTGCCTTCCCACTATACTTGTTATATTTGCGGGGCGTGTTTGTTGTTCCTTTTACATCCAAAGGTAGCCAGCCGTCTGATGCTTAATATGCTTCGTGTTTGCATTATTATTACTTTTTGCCTTAACCATATGGAAAATTTGGCTCTGTTATATTAAACAGAAACCGTTCATAGACATAACATAGTTCGTCCCTCCGAGGCAAGCTAAATACTTTGAAAATTTGCTTCCTCGAATGGGTTACATAATAAATATATGCTTTATAATGGTATGATTACACTTTCTTAGTTTCTCCTACTGCGATCTTCCCAAGCGAGGCTTAGCTTTCCTGATGCTGCTTTCTTTGATACATTTCTTGATTTCTCTCTGAGCTTGTCTTGATCTTCCATCGAGGGTCTTGTCTTGACACCTGATGATACTTCTTGGTTCAGGAGCTCTAGCCGAATGGATGTCAGTCCTATTAATGCTCTTGCCTTTGGGTTTATGGCTTTAAGAAGGTATGTGATCCAAAACCTGTGTTAAGGAGATGTGGCATCCATGATCTCTTCTCTGTATCTTTTTACCCTTTCCGTTCCTGGAACTCTATTTCCTTCCACCTCATCAGAAGTTTCCAGTCCACAAATACATGTATGTCCTTCATATTCCTTCCATCAGAGGCGACTAGTCTAGCTAACAATGCTTCGTAATCCATATCATCTTCAGAAGCATAAAAGTTTAAGCGGATTGCATGCGGGTACTCTTTTCTTTCCAGATCAACCAGAATCATCCCTACATCGGAGCCTTTTTTGTTTGACTTTCTTCCCATGTATAACCTCCAAGCCCTTGGTGTTGGGGCTAGTTCTTCTTGAGGCTTCTTCCCTGATTCAAAGGTTCCTTCGTTGTCCTTATCCGGTACTTGTAGCGCTTGCTCTCATTCCCCGAAAAACTTTCTCACTATTTCCCTTTCCTCTTCCTTCCTTTGAATATATGAGATATGGTATGTTCTTAGCTCCGCTGCCCACTTGGCCAATCGTCTATCAGTGCGTGAAATTTTTAGTATCTGTCTCATGGGGCCATCTGTTACCACGCTCACCTTATGTGTCTGGAAGATTTTCCTTAGGGACTTTGTCGTGTGGAATAATGCTAGTACTGCTTTCTCTGTCGGAGTGTAGCATATTTCCAACCCTTGCAACTGCCAACTCATGATGAGGTGTCATTTTATAAACTTTTTCAGGGTCATTTAACCTCATAAATCAATCAAATATGCTTAAAATACGTGCTTAATCATTTTTTTTTGTATTTTTAGCACTTAGATGGCATTTAGAGGAAATACACATGACTTGGGCTCATTTGGAGAAGAAACGGACGAGATTACAACTCTACACTAAAGTCGAACAAGAAAAGGGTACATAGACCCTGGAAACGGCGTCATAATTACTTGTGACAACGTCATATCATCAAAGAGACGGTGTCAGAGAAATCAAGACGGCGTCAGGACTCAACCGACATAGTGAAACCCTAGAACATTCAGCAAAGTGACGGCGTTAGGATTACAAAGTGACACCGTCGCGGTCATTTTTCTATATATACAAACTTAGAATTAAGGTTTTTAAGTGTGTGGAACTTATGGGATATGATAGTCATATTAGAGTACAATTTGTAGCAGCTTTTAGGTCGTTTTAAGGGTTCTCAAACCCCTTTGTAACCACCTAAACTCCATGTTTTGATCAGTGAAGTTCATTGTCTTTTAATCTTTCAATATGTCTATGTGTTGTCTGATTAATTACTGTTCTTTACTTCTTCTTAACATGTTAGGCTAGATCTTATAGTGTTTGCTTATGATTGCATGAGAATTAGTTTGTAGATCTTTTTAATATTGCTTCTTGTTAATGGATGTGCACGTTATGCTTTAGAAAACTAGCCATAGAATATTACATTGGCATAGACGTATAGGGAAATGTGACTGTGTAGAAAGGATTCCATTGGTAACAGTCTTTATACTACTTTACCCATCTATGGTTGATCACCTTTTAAGTATTTTAATGCATGTAATGAACTCTTAGGGGCCTTGTAATAGTCTTCATACTACATTACTTGTGCATTGCCTTAACGGAATATTACGTAGATGACGGGTTCGTGTAATTCATTCATGACTTAGGAAATACTTACCCATCGCATCACAAGTGTGACAAAGTAATAGAATTAAGAGAAGCAAATTAAAGATCATGCATGATTAAGTAAGCACATTTATTTACCTATACAAGTTTCCACACATTAGTTTAGATTTATTTTAGTTATTAGTTTAATTAGCTTAAAACCAAAACCCCCTTCAAAACCAAGATTTTATCTGTTTTCTTAAAAATATGAAAACATAAAAATAATCTTCTTTCAATCCTTAGACCTTAGTTACGTTTAGTTCGATCCTTCCCAACCTATTCTCTAAGAGAACGATAACAACTCCCGAGTCTTACCTTACTACACTACAACGGTTAGGTACTCTACCTAAGGAGTTGTATAACCTGGTGTGTTTACAACGACCGCTTCAACTCACATTGGAGATGGGTATTTAGACTTTGTCCCTCTCAACAAATAGTATGGAGCTTATTGTTTCACCTCTTGGCCGTAGACAGATCATTAGGGATTTTCCTTCCTTTGGTACGGCTAACATTTGTAGCTTGCCTAATCTTCTTTTTATCTTTTGAAAGGCCTCCCCAGCTTCACTTGTCCAGTAAGATGTTTCTACCGTATCCAAGCTCCTTCAGATGTTACAAATGGGAAGCATGAGTTCTGCCAGCTTTGGTATGAACGTGCTGATGTTCGTTAGTTGTAGGGATGGGTTTCGTATCTGATCTGGACCTCTAGGTGTGGGGCTCCGTAGTTTGACTTTCACTTGTTCTGGATAAGCCTTTACCCCTCTCGTTATTAATACATATCCCAAAAACTTGCCTTGCTCCATTCCAAAGGTGCATTTGCTTGGATCGATCTTCACATTCACTCTTTGAAGCTTGTCCAGGATTTCTTCTATGTCCTTGATTAAGTCCTGCATAGTCATGCTTTTTGAAGTGGGTCTTGTAAACTCACAAAGAGTTTTACAACTCCCTAGGCAAAGTACCTAACCGTGGTAGTGTAGTAAGGCAAGACTCAGGGGTTGTTATCGTTCTCTAGGGGAATAGATTTTGAAGGTTCGAACAGAATCTAACATAGGTCTGCGGGGTTGAGAGAAGATTCTTTTTGTATTTTTATATTTTTATAAAAGCAGGTAAATATCATGGTTTTGAGAGGTTGGTTTGTATTTAACTAATTAAACTAATTAATATCTAAACTACTATGGTGGTAACTTATATGATAAACGAACGTATTTACTTAATCATGCATTACTCCTTAGTTTGCTTCTCCTAATCATGTTGCTTTGTCACACTTGTGATGATTTGTGTAAGTATTTTCTATGTCATGAACGAATTACACAAACCTGCCGCCTACGTAATATTCCGTTATGGCAACGCACAAGTAAGGTAGTATGAAGACTATTACAAGGCCCATAACAGTATATTACATGCAATTAAAATACCTTAAGAGGGATCAACCATATTACGGGTAAGGTAGTATGAAGACTGTTACCGATGATATCCTTTTTACACCCTCGCGTTTCCCTAGACGTCTATGCCAATTTAACATCTTATGGATAGTTTTCTAAAGCCTAACGAGCACATCCATTACAAGAAGCAATAAAATGAGGATCTACAAACTAAGTTTCATGCAATCATAAGTAAATACTAATAGATCTAGCCTTGCATGGCAAATAAAGAAGAACAAGAATCTGTCACAAAACACATAGACATATTAAGTGATAAAGGATAAATGAACTTCACTTGATTAGATCATGCAGTTGAGGTTGTTACAAGAGGGTTTTGACACCCTAGAAACGAGCCTAAAGGTTGCTAAAATCGTCTTCCCAAACTAGGGTTCGTCCCCCAAAAGCTATACTAAAAGTTACACCCTAAAACCCTAAAATAGGATTTGTATATATAGAAAAAGAGGCGTGACATCGTCGCTTTATGTTTCTGACGCCGTCGCCCTAGAGAATCTTCTAGGGTTTCTTTAAGTTAGCTACGTTCTGACTCCGTCTGGAAATCCTTGACGCCGTCTCTTGAATGATCCTGACGTCGTCGCTTTATGTTTGTGACGCCGTCTCCAGCCACTATTTGAAATTTCTTCAAGATAGTTGGTGTAGAGTCGTGGTCTTGTCCATTTCTTCTCCAATCGAGCCTAAGTCACGTGTATTTCCTCTAAAAGCCATCCAAGTGCTAAAAATACAAAAACAAACGATTAAGCATATAATCTGGGCATATTTGCATGATTTAAGGGGTTAAATGACCCCGAAAAAGTGTATAAAATGACACCTCATTACTTTTCACAACTACTTCTTCTAGGTACACCTCTACATTTCGTCCCTTCTATTCTGCAAGCACATTGTCCATCATCCTTTGGAGGGTGGCTGCAGAATTTTTTAACCCCTTCGGCATGTGGGTGAAACAGTATACTCTTTCCTCTGTATGAAAGCTTGTCTTTTCTTCATCAGTTTCTGAAATTCGCACTTGGCTATGTTCCTTGGGGATCCATAAGAAGCATTTGTACTGGTATCCCATGAGCGATCCTAACTCCTCTTCCACTTCCAGGAGAGGGTACATATCCTTTGCACATACTTTGCTGAGGCTTGAGTAGTCCACCTACATCTACCAAGTGTCGTTCCTTTGTTTGACAGGTACTGCGTTAGCTATCCATCTCAGATATTGGACCCTCCTAATTATTCCTTCCTTCAGTCATTCAAACACTTTTTCTTTCAGTACTCTCCTCCGGTCCGGAGTCAATGGTTGTTTCTTATGAATCACCGGTTCGGCTAAAGGGTATGCTTTTAGCTGATGCTCCATGAAAAATCATGATACGAATGTGTTTACTGTTGTTGTCCATGCAAATACATCCATGTTCCTTTGGAGGATTTCTTTTAACTTTTGCTTGCATCCGATCGACAGTTTTCAGTGAATCACGATGGGTTTCTCCGGATGGTTATTATGAACTATCACTTTTTCTTTTAGCGTATCTTCTTTCCATGCTTCCTCAAAGATCAAAGGCTCCTTTCCAGGCCTTCGGTCAGGAATGTTTCTGGCTCGCATTATTGCTTGTTATTTAATTCTAGACATTTGTTCCATATGTTGATGCTACTGTGTTTCCTTCCACAAACATCGCATTTCCTCTGTCTGCATTCCCACATGGCCTCCTTGCTGGTTCTCATTGTAGCAACTCCCCTAGCCATTGGGAACGTGATCATCGAGTGGATAGTCGAACCTACCACTCCAAATCTTATCATTCATGTTCTTCCCATTATCACATTGTAAGGTGAGTAGCACTTTACTATGGCAGACTTTAATAGCACAGTTTTGTTCCTTCCCGGTTCTCCCATGGTCACTATGAGGTCTACCAATCCCAAGGGATGGTATATTTTTCCTGAGAATCCAAAGAGATGAGCATTAGACTTCCTTAGTCTTGACTTGATATCAACATCAAAGCTTTTAAAACAGTGTTCATACATGATCTATGATGAGCTCCTACCATCCACGTAAATCCTTCGAACATGATAACCCTCGATCGTCTCCTCCAATATGATGGGGGCGTCTGTCAAGCTGTTTTGGGGTATTGCCAGAAAGGCAATTTCCTCCGTCAGTCCGGGTCCTTTCATTTCATATGGTCTTTTACGGCTTCCTCCTGAGCCCACTATGTTTATGATCTTTATACCCCCTCGTCCTTGACTTCTATTCCTCTGGTTGCCTCGGCGAATATCCTTTACTAAGTAGGCCAGTTTTCCTGATGTTGTGACCTCTTCTAATTGCTTCTTCAAGTGATAGCAATCATTGGTGTTATGACCCCTATCTCCATGGTAGTGGCAAAACTTGTTTAAGTTTTGCTTCTCTATGATTCCTATCAGAGGCGGTAAGGGTGGGAAGCTCACGCTTTCCATCGCCAAGATTTACTTTAGCGTTTTAGTGAGGAGTGTGAACGTGTCTCTCCTTGAGTATGGCGCGTATGTCCCTATATTCCTTTGAAACTCCTTTGGACCGCTCCTTCCCCTGATCCTTTCTTGACCACCAGACCATCCAGCGCGAGCATTTCCTTTGTCCCACTATGGATCCCGGGTTATTTTCGTCGATCCTGTTGCCGCCTCTCCTTTGATAAATGCCCTGACCCTCTTAAACATCTCGTCAATGGTTTTTGGCATCTTATCGTTAAGTTTCTTGGCTAGCTCCGGATGTCCATGACCATGCATGAACGATGAGATACGCAGCATCGGTGGCACACCCTTTATATGCGAGCTCTCTAACTTGAACCGATCCATGAATGTCTGCAAGCCTTCATTCATCATTCTCTTGATGCCGTGGATCTCTGTGGGATCCTTAGTGTACTTTTTTGCTGCAAGAATTCTTCTAGGAACTTTTGACTCAACTCCTCGAAACTGTCTATACTTTTGGGGTCTAGATCATCAAACCAGTTTCGTGATGCACCGCTTAAGGTTTGGCGAATCATCTTGCACCAAACTGGCATGGACCACTCTTCCTGCTCCGCAGCTGCCGAGAAGATGCCGAGGTGATCCTTTGGATCCTTACTTCCTTCATACACCTTCATGTTTCTTGGAAGCTTAGGTTTTTCATGATACTTAAAAGAGTGATCCTTGTAGTGAAAGGGGTAGGCCTAGGTCACTTGTATGGGGTGCTTAGGTCTTCATGAGTATCTTCCGAGTCTTCTCCATTATTATCCTTGTTTTTAGTAAAGTGATGGTCATTATTATTCCCGAGCCTTGTATAGAATTAATATAGTTAACGAGAATTATCTTAAGCTCAGTGGGCCTAAGTTACAGGCTTAAAATCCCATTAGTGTTATATTCGGCCCAATAAGGCCAAGCCTTTGTAAGATACTATAAATACCCTTCTTTGCTCTCAAGGAAGGGTGTTGCTTCTCATTTTCTCATAGTGAAAGCCTCCATTTTCTTTCTTCCTCTTTCTCTATCTAAACTTCTTCCTCTCTTTACAATTTCTATATATTTCATGTGATTTGATAAGATAACATGTGGTATCAAAAGCCAAGGAATGATGATGTGATTGTTTTTGTGGCTACATAGCTTATTCGAGTGTTTTTAAGCTTATTTTTGTTTCGTCTTATTTTTTCTTTTTTCCTTTTCGTCTTTGAGCCAAGATAAATGGTTGTGATAATTATTAGTTTGTTATAAGGTGTTTAGATTATTCTGGGTTAGCTTATTTGTGTGTCAATACTGCTTAATAGTGCTTATCTTCAGGGCTTATTTTCAAAAAATGTGTGTTTTTAAAAAAAGTACAAGTTGCGGTTTGCATAAAAAACTTGCGGTTTGCATCAAAAACTTGCGGTTTGAATTTCAAAAAGTAGTGGTTTGACATATTAAATAGTTGCGGTTTGGCTAAAAAAAATAAAAGTTTTGGTTTGATTCTAAACAAGTTGCGGTTTGAGTTAATGTTGCGGTTTGACCTCAATAAAGAACCTGCGGTTTGATACTTCTACAAGTTGCGATTTGGCAACACCATACTTGCGGTTTGATACTTCCAAAAGTGAAATTTGTCCAAGTTTGACAAGTCAACTTACGCAGTTTGACTCAATCCTTTAGAAAGTTTGACCAGTCAATACCTGCATTTTGACAAAACCATTTAGCCATTTGACTTAGTCAAAACCTTCATTTTGATCTCTCTTTTAGACAGTTTAACTTAGTCAATACCTGCAATTTGTCCTATCATTTTAGGCAATTTGAATTAGACAATTCTTGCATTTTGACTTGTCAACACTCGAAGTTTGACTTAGTCAATTTACGCCATTTGACCTAAACAATAACAACCACTTAATCAATTACAAAAACACAATTCAAAAACACCTAAACAACATCACATTAATCATTAAAACGATCCTATTATATTATTTCACATCAGTTTTTGCAATGTTGACTCAACAAGACATTTATGCTGCTGAATCTGAAAACCGTCCACCTATGCTCAACAAGGACAACTATGTTCCATGGTCTTCTCGTCTTCTTCGTTATGCAAAGAGTAAACCAAACGGAAAGCTAATCTACAATTCCATTATGCATAGTCCATATGTCAGACGAATTATTCCTGAACCAGGTGATCCAGACTGTGATGTTCTTGTTGCTAAAACTTTTCATGAGCAGACTGATGATGAACTTACTAAAAAAGAAGTAAAGCAAATGGAAGCAGATGATCAAGCCATTCAGACTATTCTCATGGGTCTTCCTGAAGACATCTATGCTGCTGTTGATAGTTGTGAAACTGCTCAGGAAATCTGGTTATGTGTCCAGCAAATGATGAAAGGTTTTGATATTGGGGTTCAAGAGAAAAAGGCTAAGTTATTTACTTCTACTGATGAGGAATCGATTGAGTCTTACTATCATCGCTTCTTAAAGTTAATGAATGACTTCAAAAGAAACAAACATTTTCCAAAAAAGATTGCCACAATCTCAAGTTCCTAAACAACCTACAACCATAATAGAGTCGACATGTTACCATTGTTTACCAAACAAAGGATTTGCATGAAGTAGATTACACTCAGTTGTATAATTTCTTGAAATACAATCAGGTGTAGGTAAATGAACTAAGGGCAGAATGACTTGCAAGAGCACATGATCCTCTCGCACTAATGGAAAATTCCAACGATCCTTACAACTATCTAGTGTTTCACTAAGATCAACCATCACAGGTTACCTACATGCAACAACCACTACCTAACAACAACTTCATCCCACAACCATCATTTAACACGAACTACATGCAACAACCAATTCCAAATCCTAAAGATATTACAAATCCCACATGCAATGAACATGACACTTGTACTAATAGTTAAGGCATTCAAACTAAATGACTCAACACCAACCAACAACAACCAGAGAATTTCATCAAACCCTCGTAATAGGCAGATTGCACAGCCAGGCATGAATTTAGGTCAAGACAAAAAGATGCAGATGGTTGGAGGTAATGGTAGGAATCAGTTTAGATAGTATGCTGGGCAGAATGTTAGGAATAAGAATGGGTATAATGCAGTACAGGATGTCAGGAATCAGGTTGTTTAGAATGCAGTTTAGAATCCAGGTATTCAAAATGTTGGAAATCATAATGGGCTTATTGTTGTTCCCGGAATTTCTAATCAACATGCAAATCAAAATGGGAATGGTAATGTTATAGCAGCATGGGCTGAAGGTAATGATAATGGGAACAATAGAAATTAGGTAAGGTGTTACAACTACAGATGAATAGGTCATCTTGCTAGGAATTGCACAATCAGACTAAAGAGAAGGGATGTTGCTTATCTTCATACTCAGCTATTGATTGCTCAAAAAGAAGAAGCAGGGATCCAACTCCAAGCTGAAGAGTTTGATTTGATGGCTGCTGCAGGGGATCTTGACGAGATTAAGGAAGTCAATGCAAACTGCATCTTGATGGCTAATTTGCAGCAAGCATCGACATTGGGTACTCAGACTGACAGTGCTCCCGTCTATGACTCAGATGGATCAGCTGAGGTACTCCATTCTGAAAATTGTTATGATAATGATATATTAAATATGTTTACTCAAGAGGAGCAGTATACTGAGTTACTCGAGCCTATTTCTGAGCCACGCCAAGTTCAACAGAATGACAGTAATGTTATCTATGCGGTTTCTAGTATGGAACAAAGTGGGGGAACAGTAGAACAAAATCCTGCTACTGTTGAGGAAACACGTGCTTATTTTGAATCATTATATAATAATTTAGCCATTAAAGTTGAGAAAGTCAACACGGTCAATCACAAAATGAAAGAAACAAATGTTGAATTGACCACTAAGCTTGCTAGATATAAAAATCAAGAAAAGTGTTTTGAAATTAATAAATAAAAATATGTTAAACTTGAAAGGTGTTATCAAAAGTTTGTTTATCAAGAGCAATGTCTTACTAAAAAGATAAATGCACTTCACTTAAGTTATGCTAAAATGATAACGACTTTGAATGAGGAAATTGCAAATTTAAATAACCAGCTTTCAAAAGAAAAGTCAACTTTTTCTTATCTTCAACAAGAGAAGAAAAAGTTGAAGTCTGAATTCAAAATACGCGAAGACAAGCTTCTTGATAAACAAATTCAACTTGAGAATAAGATAAAGGAATTAGATAACATTTTTGGTAAAAACAGGTCAATCGATTCAAACGATGCACATGCTTTCACCTAAGCCAGACTCGTTTAACATACCAAACAGAAAATGGCTTTGGGTTATCAAAATCCTTTTTATCTCAAGCAAGCTCAACAGAAACAACAGAGTTTGTATAATGGCAAATTGTTATTAGAAAAGCATGATCCTCCTGTTGTGTATGATTTGGAGGAGACACTACAACTTGCTCAAGAGAGTCGCTTAAAAATGAAACAATTGAATAAAGAAATAAAACCGACAAATTATGCAAAGATTAATCATCTTTCAAAGGTTTTTGTTTCTCAAAAGGCCAAGTCATGTGAAGAGTTGTATTTTTTAAATACTTCAAAAATGGCCAGTGATTCTAAATCAGTTTCAATACCAAATGAAGAGTTTTCGAATAATAATTCTCGAAGTGTTGCATGAAAATATCTAAATGAGGTATAAAGCACCATTGTGACTCTTCAACGTGTTGTCAAACAAAAAATGACTTTGAATATACACAATTGGTCGTCTTCTGCTCATCAAGAGCTTCTTAAAATTGTAAAAGATGAAATTTACCCTATCGTTAACCAAGCTGATGCTAGAGTTCATGATGTGCTGTCATGTAGGGTCAATTATTTGATTATCAAGTTTTAAATTTATATTTAGCCGACAAACCTAAAACAACACTTTAACGAGCAGTGTACCCGGTCAAGATGGAGTTTGTGGTAAGTAGGGTGTCGAACACTAAGAGTGGAACATTAATCCTATATTCTATTAGTATTTTAATTAGTTTTAATTATTGGTTAAACCTATGCTATATACGTTGTCTAATGATATGGGGGTTTTCAGCCTGAGAGACTGGCACAGGTTTGGTGGAAACAAATATCAATTCAATACACAATAAACACAAAAGAAGAAAAATAGAAGATAGAAAAGCGGTATAAGCCAAATGATAGAAAACTGTATTAGCCAATTTAAATCTAGTTCAATGTTGGTTTGTTTGTTTTAGTGCAATGATTTACTTATCTCGAAGCAACATATCATTCTTAAGACTTAGGCAGGACATCATCCTAAGACCTAAACACGATTAATCCTGTCACAATTAACACATCCGCATAAAGCATCTTTTAGTTTAATTATAATCTATCTTAGGGAATCAAAGCAGTGATGATCCTGTTAAAACCCTAGCCCAACGGGACTTTACCCACTTATTGTTTGACGATGTTTTATATATTGGTAATCCACTATTCAAATCTTTATCAGTTAATTATGAGCATGATTGCTGAAACATAAACGGGTCACCTATCGGTCCAACTAAGCTCATAATTCAAAAACAAAGACAAAATGTTATTTGTGATCCTATTGGTCCAGTAATATGAAATACGATATGGAGAGCTATTCTTGTATCTTGATTACTTGGTCCGTATCACTAGATCTAGTTGAATGATAGGTCGCATATTCAAACACATAAACAAGTATGAGGTGATAAACATAATTAAACAATCAACGATAAATTAAGAAATCGATTTTAGAACAAACCAAACATTGAACTTTCATTAAGATGGCTAATACCCAAGGGTATTAGCCTACAACCATTGTAATTATACAAGCGTAATCAAACAATAAAAATCGAACGATTAAGAGAGTAAAAATTACACGATTTCTTCTATGGATTTATGATCAATGCTTGACCTTGGTGGCTAATCTTCTCTTCTGACATTCATCTTTAATGAGTATGGTATAAAGAATATGATATTGCACACTGAAAACTCATTTTTGAGTCTTCTATTTATAGTGTCTGAAAAAGACTCGATACGCCGTATCTGGCAAGGTCGATACGCCGTATTAGGCTGGATTCCTTGGAGTACGCGCTATCTCAATTAATCAGTGATATCATTCCTAAATTACTTGATTTACTGTATCTTTGAATAGTTATCTTCATGGATACGGCGTATATAGACAGAAGGGATACGACGTATTGGGAATTGGTCAAACGTGTTTTCTTGTGAAGTCTTGGCGCGGATACGCCGTATCTCTTTTGTTGGATACGACGTATTGGTCAAAAATCAGCAATCTTCAAATATCTTCGTTTTAGCTCCAAATTATGCGCCTTTTAGCTCGTCTTCACAAAACACTCCTGAATTACTGTATTTATCAACTTTAAAGCAATTAAGTACCAAATAATGCAATAATTATATAAAAGTGGGCAAAACATATGGGATAAATGATATAATAAAGTGACGTTATTTGATGTCATCAAATATCCCCCCATTTGAATCCTACTTGTCTTCAAGTAGACCTAAAGCATCTCATCAATTCGTATTGGAATTTTTTTGGGAACCGTTTCGCCTTTGGGAAATGATCTTGTTGCTGCAATTTTGGGTTTCGTGAAGCTTCAATGGGACAATATTTTTGATCACCAAGGGTTGTATTTCGTTGAGGGCTTAGAGGGCAAAATCTGTTCTTCGTTTTGGCAGTTCTGGGATCAGGATTTAGAGGATTCTTTCATTGAGGTGAACCGTGTTTTGTCAAAATCTAGATGGCTGGTTTGATTTGTTAAAAGGCGACCGTTCAACAAACCTTACACACAATCTCCATGAAATGGCCTCAGCATCCCCAATTTGCCTCATGGCTCGAGCAACTTCTACTTAAGACATGGCTATGCATCAGACGATATCCCACCTCCATTTTGTGACACCATCAATTACCTTGCCAAAAACGACTCTGTGTCAACCGGTCTTCCCAAAATTCCAATATCATAAAGAACATCTTTATCCCTCCTGTGAGCAAGGAAAAAGCAAAAGGGTGCGCTCCACCACTCCAAACCAGTCCCAAATTCAAAGCAGAGGTTACACCTCCTTCATACGGATTTTGTGTGGGTCCCAATGATAATTGCTAGCAAGAATAATGCAGCGAGGATGTTTTGGTGATTGTGGAAGATTTTTTTTTACCTCTCGTTACACTTGGTACATTTTTTCTCATGATCAAAAGATGAACACCAAAGTGATTAAAACCTTCCTGAAGCGAATTACTGTCCTTCTCATCCACCTGTCTTAATCAGAAAAACCGATAACACAGAATCAAAATCAAACCCTTAAAGAATACTTTTGATATGTTGGCATCTCTCACCAAGCGTCTTCTGTCAGAACACCTCAACAAAATGGAGTAAGAGGAACGAAGAAATCGGACTAAGTTTGAGGCTGCTAAGAACATTGTTATTTTTCTCTCTGCACCGTTATTCTTATGGGCTGAAGCAATTGCTACTGCGTGCTACACTCAAAACCGCTCCATCATTCACCGTCGATTTAACAAAACACCATACGAGCTCATTAATGGCAGAAAACCAGGGGGGACAGGATTATCTCCTTTCTACATGAATTCGGGTCTCGCTGTTATCCCAAAGAATGATCGTGAAGATATGGGAAGCTTGGTGCAAAAGGTGATATTGGATTTTTCATTGGTTATTCTGCTAATTCATGTGCTTACAAGGGTTTACAACCGGAAGGACAAAGACAATCTAGAGGGAGACAATGAATGTGAGTTCATTTTGATGAGCTTTCAGCTATGGCTTTTGAACAACGCAGTTCAAAACCCGGCTTCAAAGCATGACTTCTGACAAATCATTTAGGACTCGATCTTACTTATCTCCGTCAACAATAACAACCTCAAAAACCAACTGAAGGAGATCTGGATTTACTGTTCAAAGCTATTATGATGAGTTATAGTGGCCAACCGTCATCTGCTCCAAGAACTGCTCCGGCTGCTCAAGCACCTCAAGTTCTTCAGACTCCAACGGCAACTACAACAACAGCAGACACAACCCGACACCAATAATTGCATCCTCTCAAGCATCAGATTTTTCAAATACTTCACAGGATGTTGACGAGCTCGAAACACAACAACATGTTCAGCATCAACCCGTAACAATTGCTGACAATGTTCCAAATGCTATGTTCGATGCAAATACGTTTGTAAATCCCTTTGCTACTCTTTCCACAAGTGATGTTGAATCTTCATCCTCACAATATGTGGATCCATCGAACATGTTTTTTTGTTTTTTATTTTATTTATTTTTGTTTTTGTGTTTTTTCTTTATATTGCATACGTTTTACCAACCATACCCTCATGACATATCAATGGACTAAGGATCACCCTCTGGAACAAGTGATAGGAGAACCCTCACGACCAGTTTTGACAAGAAATCAACTGGAATCCGATGGAAACATTGTGCATATACGCCATTAACCGGTAAGCACTGTGGAACCCAAGATGTCAAAGAGGCTATGACCGACCCTGCATAGATTGAATCAATGCAATAAGAGCTTCTTCAGTTCCAAAAGGCTTAATGTTATGAGTTGTTAGTTCCTCTTCCCGGATACATCATACTCTTACGTTGATAATGGTTATAAAAAAAACAAGCATGATGAAGAGAACACGGTCATCCGAAACAAGTCTCGTCTGGTTGTGAGAGGGTACCGCCAAGAGGAAGGAATAGATTTTGAAGAATCCTTCGCTCCTGTTGCTAGAATGGAAGCTATCAGGATATTTTTGGCATATGCTGCACACAAATCGTTCACTGTGTTTCAAATGGACGTGAAAACTGCCTTTCTTGCACTGGTACGACTCAAAAGAAGACGTGTACGTTGTGTCAACCTAAGGTTTCATTCGTGCTGATCATGCCAAGCCAGTCTTCAAGTTAAAGAAGGCACAATATGTTAAAGCAAGCACAAGGGCATGGTACGTCATGTAATTTGTCAACTGTTTTCCCTTCAAAATCACTCTCATCCAAAGGCACCAATTGATCCGAACGATGATTTAAACAGACGCTTTGCGACGATGACATGTTAGTGGTACAGGTCTACGTTGATGATATAATCTTTATGTTCTACACACCCAAGGTATACCCCACTAATATTCAGACCTCATTGAAAAGCCGCATTGTGAAATGTCGATGATGGGGGAAAAGACGTGTTTTTCCTTGGGTATACAATTAACTATCCCCTAGTGGCATCTTTATAAACCGAGTCCACTACGATCAAGAAATCCTTAAAAAATATGGAATGAATCTTGTGATCCCGTGTGGTACTCCAATGGCAATCAAAGACAAGCTTTGACACTTGATCATAATGGTCTCCAGTCGATGCAACAAAAATTTATCGTAGCATGATAGGTGCCCTAAAGTAGCTCTACGTCTAGTCGACCCAGACATTGTACATGCACTGTTTATGTGCTCGGTACCAAGGCTAACTCCACCGAGAGCACCTCAGGAGGTAAAAGGATCTTTCGTTATCTCGAGGAACCTGTTAATACGGGTCTTTGGTATACGAAGGATTCGGTATGAACTATCCAGATTTTCCAGATGCTTGACTATGCGGGATGTAAAGACACATTCAAGAGCATTCCGGTGGCTAGCTCAAATTTCCCTTAGGCGAAAAGTTGGTTAGCTGGACCTTCAAAGAAACAAAGACTGTACTGCGCTGTCTAACCGCGGAAGCAGAATATGTGTCTCACATCCGTTTGCTTGCCCAAGTCCTTTGGCATGCGACACATTAATGGACCTATGGCTTTCACTTTCAACAAGATTACAATCTACAGTGATTCAAAATCAGTCCATAGCCATATCCTCAACCCGTCCAACACTCAAGAACCAAACACATCGCTGCCGCTACCATTTCATAAAGGAACACATTGAAAAGGGTACGATTGAACTGTATTTTGTCAAGACGGATTACCAACTGGCCGACCTCTTCACCAAAGCTCTTCCCAGTAGATCGATTCACTATCTGGTTTGTCGCCTTGGTATGCGCAGTTTATCTCCTAAGACTTGAACGTCTTGCAAAATCTCGATAATTTTTGAGTATAGATTTATCAGAAAAACAAAATACAAAAATATATAAAACCAAGAAAAACAAAATATAAAAATATAAAACCTATAAAACAAAATACAAAAAACAAAAAAATTTCAAAAAACTACAAAAAGAATTTCTCCGACCTGTCTCACGACAAACGATACATGTTGCTCCCTGAAATGTTTATTAAATTATTAACACAGGTGAATAAATGAGGAGTTCGAGCGAGATTTCAAATCGCTTTTCACATGTCCTTTCTTTTTTTTCTCTACGACTTCTAAGTAAATGTCATGCTTTAGGACCGGTCTCCAAAAGGAAAGAAAATGTTTCATTAATATGTTTCATTTATCTCTAAACAACGGGAAGCTCATAATCTCTCGGTACTGGACAAAGTCATATAAACATCAAATTTTTGATAGCTCAAGAGAAAGGTTTAAGGAAATGTATGAAATAAGATATATCTCACATATTTTCTTGTTGAGCACAATTTTTCAAGATATTTTCAAAAAGAAATTTTCAAATTCTTTCAAAATTGTGTGCTCAACAAACTCCCACTCCAAGTTTTTCACTTGGTTCTATAATTGAGGGGAGTATAATAATATGATTCATTCTGTATGCACTCATGTTCTCCCAAGACTTAGTTAGGCTCATGTGAATTCCAGACATTAACTTGTTTTTAATTCACTAATTAATTCAAAAATTGTCAACACATAAGCATCTATGAGAGGGGAGAATAGTGATTAAAATGTGATCAATTCGATTAAAAATGGATACGATACTCCAATCTATAAAAAGTGCGTTCCAAAACCACGCAATGTGCTAAACTCTTTCATAAAGAGGGCATAAGTGTAAGTGGGGCTTTTTGGTAACTCCTGGAAACACTCAACGGTCTCAAATGATTTCTCAAACACTTGATTGATTATATATCAATGGTTTTATCGTGATGTTTCATTGCAATATCTCAAAGACGACCACTGTTATTTCACAGGGAGTTATAAGGCAGTATAAGTAGGTAAATTCGTTCATGATCCAGCCAAAAACCGAGGTGATCTACCAGGAACCTCCATTAAGAAAGAGTAGAAGTCCTAGTAGAATGCAAAAAGGAGTAAAAGTGAGATAAGAGGAATAGTGCCGACTGAGATTAGCTATGCTGGAATAATCTCCAACAGGGTACTAGTCACATGAAGTCTCGTAAGTCACTAAAGGGAAGAAGAATGAACAATGAATGTATGGAAATAGGGTGAAAAGAAAGAAGCCTCCATACAACCTTAGCAGAAACCGGTCATTGCATAATCTATCGGTAATCACCAAGAATGATTCTGTATATTGAAGTCTAAGTCATCATGGACCCCAGTGATGCAATGCACACCCTCCCAAGCCCTCAGAAACTCTCAAAAGACTACTGTATTCTTTCTCACGGAGATCAACACATTTTCTATCGGCTTCTCATTGCCGAGATCGTGTGATTATTTAAAAGGTGGCATCTGCTCCAGCCTCCGTTTACCAAATAACCAAATTTGCACTTTATATGAGTCTCTATAAGCCAACGAGATCTATTAAAAATCTCACTAGGACACAAATTCCAATATACAAAATGTCATACATCATTATACAACATTTGGTATCGTTGAATTTTCCTACAGCATTAGCCATTTGATAATTTGCCATAACATAAGAGTGATACTCTTTAGTATTCACAGTGAAGATGGAAAATCCTTTCTTGAGCCAACATCAAACAAGCTCTTGGTAGGTGACTTGCGAGATTCTATATGAATCAAACTTGTGTCAACTGGAAAGAAACAATGGTGCGATTCTACATGAATCAAACTTGTTCCAGTAATATGAATTGATGACTCAATCAGAAAGATAGTAACTATCTGATTCACTCTTACCGTGTTGTCTGCTTTGAGACGCTCCGGTAACGAGAACGGCTAGTGCAGCTGCGAAACCCTGTCAAGGAGATTCTTATGAATTCTACCTGATCACAGGCAGTATTATTTACACTGATAACGGGGAACCAAGGTTATTGCAACCAATTCGACGAAGTGACAAAGACACTTTCGTCCATATATGTTTATCACTAACCTATACTTGCAGGTTTCCTGACGTTAGCAGCTTCTAGTCCATGACGAGTCAAGATTCAAGACCTCATGCTCAATCCACAAAGATTAATTCATGATTGAAGCTCAAAACATCAAAGTCTTCCGCAACCTCTGAAGAACAAGCACTTCCTCATAAGAACATTTTGTGGTACAAGTAATCATGTTAAAAGAAAATGTTGAGGGAGATTGTTAGCAAGCTTTCAAGATCTTGAGCATGAGGGTGGAGACACAAGATCGCAAGGCGGCATAAAGATTCAAGGATAAAGATTTAGAGATCTCAGTAGTCAAGACAAATCAAGGCCAAAGACCACGATATCAGTATTTTGTCAAAGAATATCAAGTTAAAGATCAAGATCCAAGATCACAAGCATGCAGAAAGAACTCCAAAAGAATTCCTAAGAAAACAAGTCTCCAAGATCAAGTCGTCACAAGAAGGATCCACAATTTAATGACCACCCCTTAGGGGGAGATTGGTAGCGAAGTATTTATTAAAGAGATGGTCATATAAATATTCCCGAGCCTTATATAAGTAAATCGTAGTTTACGGGAATTTAGTTAAGCTAGTTGGGCCTAGTTGTCGGGCTCAAGCCCATTTGTGTTAAGATCCGGCCCAACTCAAAGCCCACAAGAATAGTCCTTTCTTGTAGCTATTTAAAGCCCTCTCCAAGTGTGGAGAGGGTGTTGCTTCTCATTTTTCTTTTGTGGAACAAGTAACCATTTTTCTTTCTTTTTACTTTCTCTCTCTAAAATCTATTTTTCTTATTTTTGTGTTTGAGGTGATGAAATGATATCCTAACAAAGATCAAAGTATCTTTGATCCCTGTTATAGTTAGGTAACATGTTATATCATGATCAAATAGAATTGGGGCTTGTATGAATGTAAAACTTGTAAATAACATTGTTCTTTGTTTAAATTCTGCTGCGCATCAACAAACTTTGTTATTATAGATCCTAGATGAGTTTTAAACGATCTTCACAACCACGTACCATCAAATTATGTTCCAACTTCACCTATATGGTAACCGGCTATGGGGACTGTAGCACTTTTATTTTCCAAGTATATATATATATATATTTTTTAAATTAATCCTAGTCGTATCCTCCTTTTATTATTTATCCATCCTTCCATATCCCTCTGTCACTCACTTATCCAATCTTTCATTATTTCCATTTGATGCAACCCTAACAACATCCATCACTTATATATCATCATCTCATCGTGTTAATGTTCAAAAAAGCCATCTCATCTTCACCATTCAAATCATCAAACAGCACAAAAAAATCACAAGTCACTGGATGAAAGTGAGAAATGTCCCGAAACACCTTAACAAATTTGTATTGCTTAACAAGATCTAACACCCTAACAAATTGTCCTGAAACATGGCATATGTTTGACTGAATATTCTCTGAAAAAACTATCTTTAGTTTATAACAGACCCTATCATTGTTTAACTGGTTAAAGAGTCTGTAAGGTTTTTGTGAGAGAAAATGAAGAGTTCATGATGATATTGAAGAACATATGTGGATTCTTACGATTATTGATGATTTTCATATATTTTTTTATTTTTAAAAGGCGTGCATGTATGTTTTTGGTGGTTCTGTCAGTTCTCGCACTAAGATTGATGTTGTGGTATATCCTTTATCATAACACGGGGTCGATTCTTGGATTTGGCTAGTTTCTAGAGAGAGAAACACTAGAGAGAGTTTTCTAGAGAGAGAAAATGTGTTTCTTTATAAAAGGAAAATAATGACTAGCTTACCTCTTCCAAAGTTGGAAGAGGCTTATATAGTACATACAATATACCGGGTATTAGTACCCGACTTAAACCGAAAATCGTACTATTAACTATTAAACTACGAGCTATAATAAACAGTAAAATACACGGGGTGACCGAGTCTTTTTCTAATATCTAACAATCTCCCCCTAAGGGAGGTCACCCCTGAAAATACCAAACTTAATCACTTCAGTCTTTAGCTCGTAGACATTTGATATCTTGTACATATGGGATAGTGATCTTTTGATTCATCTTAGACTTGTCTTTGATTGTGATCTTGAGCTTTCTTGAGATCATCACCCAAACATAATCTTACATCATCTTGTAATGGATCGCCATCTTGTGCACTTGTGAAGAAATACATGATGTCAGAGTTTGCGGAAGCTTTGACACCTTTATGAGGTCTTTCATAACTTCATAACAAGTGTAGGTCGTGTCTGAGCATTCGGTTATTCACTTGATATCTGAGGTGCTGCGAATTTCCATCTCCATCTCCATCTTTAAGATATCCTGTAATGAAACAGTTAGTAATAAAGAGAAAATTGATTTGAAAAGTCAGACTAAGTGTTTCTTATGAAAATATTTTGTAACACTTCGAAAGATTTGATTGTTTATCAAATGATCAATAACCGTCAATTCTTATACTGGAACAAGTTTGATTCACACAGAATCGCACCATCGTTTCTTTCCAGTTGACACAAGTTTGATTCTTGTAGAATCGCACAAGTCACCTACCTAGAGCTTGTTTGATGTTGGCTCTAGCAGGATTTCCATCTTCATTGTGAAAAACCATCGTTTCACTCGGATGTTCTGGCAATATCACAAGGATAATGCGTAGGACTCTTAGGATAGACTTGTTTCCACAGTGTGTGAAAGACAAGAGAATTGGATACGTGTCCTAACGAGATTAATTGACGATCTCTTGGCTCTAGACTCAATAGTGCGTTTTGGTTCTAGTAATCGGAGGCTGGAGCTGACTGCCACCTGTTCAATATCAACTAACTCGGAGTGAGAAAGTCAATAGATAACGTGTTTAGTCTCCGTGAGAATTGAAACAGAAATCTTTTGAAAGATTCTGAGTGGCTAGGGAGGGTTGTGCATTGCATCACTGGGTCCATGATGTCGATCTTCAATGTCAGCAATCATCTTAGTGATTCTGGCAGCATATGAATTGACCCGGTTTCTGCCTAAGTGAATGGAGGGCTCCTGTTATCCCATAGATTCACAAGCTAACAAGAATGATCCGGAGGTCGGGGAGGATTAAACAAATAGAAAGCCATATTATTAG
>BQNB010066267.1:3250-5750 GCA_026074375.1 Tanacetum coccineum
ACGATGATCCTGCTTCCAAACGTGTGTCCTGTATCCCTAAAGCTCATAGTAGACAGCCGAACTAAGTCCCATAGAGTGTGCCCAAGCCTCTCAGGAGACTAGAGCCTCCTGATATAAGAGCCAGGCAGTCTCATAGTGGTACTGATTATCATCGACCAATGTCTCAACCGTCTGATATATCTGAGTATGCCGATCCTAGGTATCCTTAATCACAACATAAATCTCATGGGTGTCCTGCTCCTGAACTGCAGTAAGCTCAGTCACCCTAGTGTTGACTCCCTCGAGGGTCACTGGTGCAACCTCATCGGCAGTCTCTCTCGGGTTAACCCAAGTATCTCTGATCCCATAGCCGACTGCCTCGGCTCTCTGTCGTCTGGCTTCGGCATTGAGAGTGCCGACGTCGGGGCAGGTTTACGTCGTGCGAGGAAAGTTGATCAAGTCGCTACGGCGTGCGAGGAACCGTCGGGGCATGTTTACGACGTGCGAGGAACTTTGGTTGGTCTACGACGGGCCTAGGAACGATGATGAACCTCGAATCAGATAGCCAACCACACACCCCGTCGGGCACCAAGGTGAGCGAGTGACCATGGTACCCCCTATATATACTTATTGAGAAAAAACTTAAGTGACAGGAACAGACATTAAATTTTTGAGGAGTCATACTTTTTTTCCAAGTCGCTACGACGTGCGAGGAACCGTCGGGGCAGGTTTACGTCGTGCGAGGAAACTTGGTCAAGTCGCTACGACGTGCGAGAAACCGTCGGGGCAGTTTTACGTCGTGCGAGGAAACTTGGTCAAGTCGCTACGACGTGCGAGGAACCGTCGGGACAGGTTTACGACGTGCGAGGAAAGTTAGTCAAGTCGCTACGACGTGCTAGGAACCGTCGGGGCAGGTTTACGTCGTGCGAGAAAACTTGGTCAAGTCGCTACGACGTGCGAGGAACCGTCGGGGCAGGTTTACGTCGTGCGAGGAAACTTGGTCAAGTCGCTACGACGTGCGAGGAACCGTCGGGGCAGGTTTACGTCGTGCGAGGAAACTTGGTCAAGTCGCTACGACGTGCGAGGAACCGTCGGGACAGGTTTACGACGTGCGAGGAAAGTTAGTCAAGTCGCTACGACGTGCGAGGAACCGTCGGGGCAGGTTTACGTCGTGCGAGGAAACTTGGTCAAGTCGCTACGACGTGCGAGGAACCGTCGGGGCAGGTTTACGTCGTGCGAGGAAACTTGGTCAAGTCGCTACGACGTGCGAGGAACCGTCGGGGCAGGTTTACGACGTGCGAGGAAAGTTAGTCAAGTCGCTACGACGTGCGAGGAACCGTCGGGGAAGGTTTACGTCGTGCGAGGAAAGTTAGTCAAGTCGCTACGACGTGCGAGGAACCGTCGGGGCAGGTTTACGTCGTGCGAGGAAACTTGGTCAAGTCGCTACGACGTGCGAGAAACCGTCGGGGCGGGTTTACGTCGTGCGAGGAACCTTGGTCAAGTCGCTACGACGTGCGAGAAACCGTCGGGGCAGGTTTACGTCGTGCGAGGAAAGTTAGTCAAGTCGCTACGACGTGCGAGGAACTGTCGGGGCAGGTTTACGTCGTGCGAGGAAACTTGGTCAAGTCGCTACGTCGTGCGAGAAACCGTCGGGGCAGGTTTACGTCGTGCGAGGAAAGTTAGTCAAGTCGCTACGACGTGCGAAGAAACGTCGGGGCAGGTTTACGTCGTGCGAGGAACCTTGGTCGGTCTGTTATACGACGAGCCGAGGAACCTTGATCGGTTCTGATCTCGCTTCTTAGGATCCTTGGTTGGTCTACGACGGGCCTAGGAACGATGAGGAACCTCGAATCAGATAGCCAAGCCTCAACCTTGTCGGGCACCAAGGTGAAGCGAAAGTGGGGGGGGGGGGGGGTAAACCAAGGTACCCCTATATATATTATTGAGAAAAAAACTTAAGTGACAGGAACAGCATTACATTTTTGAGGAAGTATACTATTTTGTATTTTCACATAAACTCATTCGTTCTTAGACGTCGGATTGAGCCCGAAATTTTGTTGTGGCGCCATCTCTAAGTATGAACATGAGGACGTGAAATAAAAAGAAAAATGCATTTTTTGGGTTTCTCGAGAGGGTTCGTTTGCAACGCGGCGTCACGTGTACGATCGAGTCGGAAGTCGACGAAAACGGTGGCCGGATTTGGCACGACGATTCTTGGGGCGATCGGAGATAATGAACATAGTTGGAATGGATAGATATCGCGGGCCTTTCGTGTAAACCCACTTTTGAGATGTGTGTACTCGTCTCCGTTTTGTTTTTTTCGTCGTTTGCAGCAAGTTGGCACTTTGCGTGATATTATTTTCTTATTGATTCAATGATTGACTTTGAGATGACATTTCGCGACGAGTGGTTATTCGAGCTTCGAAATCCTTGAGCGTTGTTCATTGTGACGTAACCTTGGCATGATCGCCAAGTCTCCTGGTGTTGCGACGACACTTTCCCCGGTTATTCTTTCACAAAT
>BQNB010066267.1:13250-15750 GCA_026074375.1 Tanacetum coccineum
AATTTGATGACTCGATACCTATCGTAGTTTTTTTTTTGAAAAGTATTTTTTTTTTTAAAGCTATTTTTGAAAAGCTTTTTTCAAAAAAGTTTTTTTTGGAAAAGCTTTTTTTTAAAAGTTTTTAAAAAAGGTATCGGGTCACCGCAGGCTTGATTCTATCAAGCCCGGCCGGCGCCTTGCGAGGCAAGCACCGACTAGAGGGCGAAGTTGCCATCGGCGTCAAGCAAGGAACACACATCAATCGGGAATATGCCGACTCGTGCCCGGACTTCATTACCTTCCAACTCCTACCACCCCTATATATACTTATGAGAAAAACTTAGTGACAGGACCAGGACACTAAATTTTTGAGGAGTCATACCTTTTTTTCACGTCGCATACGACGTGAGAGAGCCGTCGGGGCAGGTTTTACGTCGTGCGGAGAAAAACTTAGCCAAGTCGCTACGCGTTGACGTGCGAGGAACTGTCGGGGCAGGTTTACGCCGTGCGAGGAAAGTTGGTCAAGTCGCTACGACGTGCGAGAAACCGTCGGGGCATGTTTACGACGTGCGAGGAACCTTGGTTGGTCTACGACGGGCCTAGCAACGATGAAGAACCTCGAATCATATAGCCAACTACACACCCCGTCGGGCACCAAGGTGAGCGAGTGACCATGGTACCCCCTATATATACTTATTGAGAAAAAACTTAAGTGACAGGAACAGACATTAAATTTTTGAGGAGTCATACTTTTTTTCCAAGTCGCTACGACGTGCGAGGAACCGTCGGGGCAGGTTTACGTCGTGCGAGGAAACTTGATCAAGTCGCTACGACGTGCTAGAAACCGTCGGGGCAGGTTTACGTCGTGCGAGGAAAGTTAGTCAAGTCGCTACGACGTGCGAGGAACCGTTGGGGCAGGTTTACGACATGCGAGTAACCTTGGTCAAGTCGCTACGACGTGTGAGGAACCGTCGGGGCAGGTTTACGTCGTGCGAGGAAACTTGGTCAAGTCGCTACGACGTGCGAGGAACCGTCGGGGCAGGTTTACGTCGTGCGAGGAACCTTGGTCAAGTCGCTACGACGTGCTAGGAACCGTCGGGGCAGGTTTACGTCGTGCGAGGAAAGTTAGTCAA
Organism: Tanacetum coccineum; assembly: GCA_026074375.1. NCBI lineage: Eukaryota > Viridiplantae > Streptophyta > Magnoliopsida > Asterales > Asteraceae > Tanacetum > Tanacetum coccineum. Next base: position 14,363 of record BQNB010066267.1, read on the forward strand.
GTCGCTACGACGTGCGAGGAACCCGTCGGGGAGGTTTTACGACATGCGAGTAACCTTGGTCAAGTCGCTACGACGTGGTGAGGAACGTCGGGGCAGGTTTACGTCGTGCGTGAAACTTGATCAAGTGTACGACGTGCGAGGAAAGTCGGGGCCAGGATTACGGGGGGGGTTCGTGCGAGGAAAGATAGTCCGACTTCCGCCGTGCGAGGAAAACCGTCGGGGCAGGTTTACGGTGCGCGGAACTTTGTCAAGACGTCCTTCTTCTCGTACCTACGTGTTGTTTTTTTTCCTCCCGGGGGGCCCCCCCCCGTGCGAGGAACCGTCGGGGCAGGTTTACGTCGTGCGAGGAAACTTGGTCAAGTCGCTACGTCGTGCGAGAAACCGTCGGGGCAGGTTTACGTCGTGCGAGGAAACTTGGTCAAGTCGCTACGACGTGCGAGGAACCGTCGGGGCAGGTTTACGTCATGCGAGGAACCTTGGTCGGTCTGTTATACGACGGGCCGATGAACCTTGATCGGTTCCGATCTCGCTTCTTAGGATCCTTGGTTCTTTTTATATATATTATATATTATTTTTTTCTTTTTTTGATCCTTGGTTGGTCTACGACGGGCCTAGGAACGATGAGGAACCTCGAATCAGATTGCCAACCCTCACCCTTGTCGGGCACCAAGGTGAGCGAGAGACCATGGTACCCCCTATATATACTTATTGAGAAAAAACTTAAGTGACAGGAACAGACATTAAATTTTTGAGGAGTCATACTATTTTGTATTTTCACATAACTCATTCGTTTGACGTCGGATTGAGCCGAAATTTTTTGTGCGCCATCTCTAAGATGAACATGAGGACTTGAAATAAAAAAAAAATGCATTTTTGGGTTTCTCGAGAGGGTCTCGTTTGCAACGTGGCGTCACGTGACGATCGAGTCGGAAGTCGACGAAACGTGGCCGGATTGGCACGACGATTCTTGGGGCGACGGAGATAATGAACATAGTTGGAATGATAGATATCGCGGCTTTCGTGTAACCACTTTGAGATGTGTTGTACTCGCGGTTTAGTTTTTTCGTCGTTTGCAGCAAAGTTGGCATGCGATGATGTTATTGATATCAATGATTGACTTTGAGAATGACATTTTCGCGACAAGTGTTATTCGAGCTTCGTAATCTTGAGCGTATTCATTGTGACGTAACTTGGCATGATCGCCAAGTCTCTGGTGTTGCGACGACACTTTCCCCGGTTAATTCTTTCACAAACGTCTACGGCGGTTGGTCGGCATAACTTTAAAGCGTCGTAACTTTTAACTCGGACGTCGGATTGAGACGATATTTTTTGAATTACCATATTTTTTTGATATTTCTTGAATTACCATATTTTTTAAGCGAATTAAA
>BQNB010066267.1:23250-34629 GCA_026074375.1 Tanacetum coccineum
CGAGCAAAACTCAAGCACATGAGGTACAAATTATTCCCCCCCCCCCCCCACCCCCCCCCCCACATCCCCCCCACTGAGCAAACACATAACGCAAGATCACAAGCAACGAAAACCCACCACCCGCGCAATTGATGACTCGATACCTATCGTAGTTTTTTTTTGAAAAGAATTTTTTTTTTTAAGTATTTTTGAAAAGCTTTTTTCACAAAAATGTTTTTTTTGGAAAAGCTTTTTTTAAAAGGTTTTTAAAAAAAAGGTATCGGTCACCGCAGGCTTGATTCTCACTCAAAGCCCCGGCCGGCGCCTTGCGAAGGCACGCACGACTAGTGGGCGAAGTTGCATCGGCGTTCAAGCAAGGAACACACATCATGGGAATATGCGACTCGTGCCGGACTTCATTACCTTCCAACTCCTACCTCCTCTGATAATATACTTATTGAGAAAAAACTTAAGTGACAGGAACAGACACTAAATTTTTGAGGAGTCATACTTTTTTTCAAGTCGCTACGACGTGCGAGGAGCCGTCGGGGCAGGTTTACGTCGTGCGAGTAAACTTGGACAAGTCGCTACGACGTGCGAGGAAACAGTCGGGGCAGGTTTACGACGTGCGAGGAAAGTTGGTCCAAGTCGAGCTACGACGTGCGTAGAAACCGTCGGGGATGTTTACGACGTGCGAGGACCTGGTTGGTTACGAGACGGGCCCTAGCAACGATGAAGAACCTGAATCATATAAGCCAACTACACCTCCCCGTCGGGCAAAGAGTGAGCGAGTGACCAATGGTACCCCTATATTACTTATTGAGAAAAAACTTAAGTGACTAGGAACAGACATTAAATTTTTTGAGGAGTCTTTTTTTTCAAGTCGCTACGACGTGCGAGGATCCGTCGGGGCAGGTTTACGTCGTGCGAGGAAACTTGATCAAGTCGCTACGACGTGCTAGAAACCGTCGGGGCAGGTTTACGTCGTGCGAGGAAACTTGGTCAAGTCGCTACGACGTGCGGAGGAACCGTCGGGGCAGGTTTTACGACATGAGAGTTAACCTTGGTAAGTCGCTACGACGTGTGGAGGAACGCGGGGGCAGTTTAAGTTGTACGAGGGAAACTTGGTAAGGGCTACGACGTGCGAGGAACCGTCGGGTGAAGGTTTACGCGTGCGAGGGAACCTTGGTCAAGTCGGCATACGCGTGTAGAAAAACCGTCGGGGCAGGTTTACGCTCGTGCGAGGAAGTTAGTCAAGTTCGCTACGACGTGCGAGGAACCGTTAGGGGGGGGGGCAGGGTTTACGACATGCGAGTACCTTGGTCAAGTCGCTACGACGTGTTGGGAACGTCGGAGCAAGGTTTACTGTCGGTGCGAGGAAACTTGGTCAAGTGCTACGAGTGCGAGGGAACGTCGGGGCAGGTTTAACGTCGTGCGAGGAAAAGTTAGTTCAAGTCGCTACGACGTTAGCGAGGAACGTCGGGGCAGGTTTACGACGTGGAGGAACCTTGTCAAGTCGCTGACGGCGAGCGAGGAACCGTCGGGGCAGGTTTAGTCGTACGGGGGGGGGGAGAGGAAACTTGGTCAAGGCGCTTCGTCGTGCGGTAAAGTCCGGGGCCGGTTTACGTCCGTTGCGAGGAACTTGGTCAAGTCGTACGAGTGCCGAGGACCGTCGGGGCAGGTTTAGTCATGCGAGGGAACCTTGGACGGTACTGTTATACGACGGGCCGATGAACCTTGATCGTTCGATCTCGCTTTTAGGTCCTTGGTATTTATTTTGGTCTACGACGGGCCTGGAACGATGAGGAACCTCGAATCTGTTTGCCAACCCTAACCCTTGTCGGGCACCAAGGTGAGCGAGAGACCATGGTACCCCCTATATATACTTATTGAGAAAAAACTTAAGTGACAGGAACAGACATTAAATTTTTGAGGAGTCATACTATTTTGTATTTTCACATAACTCATTCGTTTGACGTCGGATTGAGCCGAAATTTTTTGTGCGCCATCTCTAAGATGAACATGAGGACTTGAAATAAAAAAAAAAATGCATTTTTGGGTTTCTCGAGAGGGTCTCGTTTGCAACGTGGCGTCACGTGACGATCGAGTCGGAAGTCGACGAAACGTGGCCGGATTGGCACGACGATTCTTGGGGCGACGGAGATAATGAACATAGTTGGAATGATAGATATCGCGGCTTTCGTGTAACCACTTTGAGATGTGTTGTACTCGCGGTTTAGTTTTTTCGTCGTTTGCAGCAAAGTTGGCATGCGATGATGTTATTGATATATGGATTGACTTTGGAGAATGAACATTTTTTCGCGACAAGTGTTATTCGAAGCTTGTAATCTTGAGCGTATTCATTGAGTAACTTGGCTTGATCGCCAGTCTCTGTGTTGCGAGACCTTTCCCCGGTTAATTCTTTCACAAACGTCTACGGGGTTGGTCGGCATAACTTTGTAATCGCGTCGTCACTTTTTAACTCGGACGTCAGATTGAGACGATATTTTTTTGAATTACCATATTTTTTTGATATTTCTTGAATTACCTATTTTTAAGCGAATTAAATCGTTTCACGAACGTCGGCCGCGCTCGGCATAACGGAACGACGTCATGTAAGTTTTTATGTTGCTTCAAATTGACTGATAACTAATAACTTGTGCAAACTATGAAAGGGTGCGATCATTACCAGCACTAAATGCACCGGATCCCATCAGAACTCCGCGTTAAGCGTGCTTGTGCGAGAGTAGTATGGCTTTTGGGTGACCCGCTGGGAAGTCCTCGTGTTGCACCCCTCTTTTTTATCCGATATCACAACTTAGTGCTTCCGAGATGGTTTGCCTTTTGAAAAAGTTTCACTACGAAGAATGGACTGTATTCTTCGTCAATAAACTACCGGACGTAAACATCGCCAACGGTTTTGAATACGTCATAAGATTTGGAATTCTTTTACTTCCAACCTATATATATATATAATATTTGTTTTTTTGAGCTCCTACGTACTCCATCTCTTATGTCAGTAAAACTACAACACTTGCAAATGTTCTCAACAACGCGTATGAACAATATTTTCTCAACACTTAGGCAACTTCTTGCGTCGTAGGTAAAAACTACCGACACTTGCAAAACTTTTGATAGGTCGTCGTCTTGCCAACATTTTTGCAATGTTCTCACAACGAGTATGAACATATTTTCTCAAAACACTTGGTCAATTTCTGTGCGTTCTAAGATTCATAACCTCTAGGAAAAATACTAGGAGAAAAATAGGTGAGATGTTTGGGGGGGAGGACGAATCTGAGCGAGCAGGCTGAATCTCAGTGGATCGTGGCAGCAAAGGCCACTCTTGCCAACTTCAATACCCCGTCGCGAATTTAAGTCGTCTGCAAAAGTATTCTACCCGCCACTTTTGTGGGAATTGTACTTCATGGCGGCCGAACGACTCATCCGTCCACGAGCTTAGCAAACGGACACTTGCCTTTGGCGGGCCGAGGCCTATGCTGGTCGGCAAACAGGCGGGGGAACACGCGTCGCTTCTAGCCCGGATTTCTGGACTAGAGGGTTCAGTCATAATCCAGCACACGGAGCTTCGCGCCAATGGCTTTTCAACCAAGCGCGATGGACCACATTGTGTGATCACGGTTCCTCTCGTACTCGGTTGAATTACTATTGCGACTATGTATCAGTGGTAAAACTAACCTGTCTCACGACGTCTCCCCCCAACCCAGCTCACGTTCCTATTGGTGGTCGTGAACAATCCAAAACACTTGGTGAATTTGCTTCACAATGATAGGGGTAAGAGCCCGACATCGAAGGTTAAAAAGAACGTCGCTATGAACGCTTGGCTGCCTCAAGCCAGGAGTATCCCTGTGGTAACTTTTCTGACACCTCTAGCTTAAATTCGAAGATCTAAAGGATGTTAGGCCACGCTTTCACGGTTCGTATTCGTACTTTGGTAAATAGAATCAACGAGCCTATACTTCTGTTCCACACGAGATTTTGTTCTCGTTGAGCTCATCTTAAGGACACCTGCGTTATCTTTTAACAGATGTCCCGGCCCCACAAACTCCCCACCTGACATGTCTTCCGCCCGGATTCGACCGCCGAAGGGCCTTGGGACCAAAAGAGTGGCTGTGCCCCGCTTCCGATTCACGGCATAAGTAAACATTACGTTAAAAGTAGTGTATTTCACTTTCGACCGAGGGGGCTCCCATTTATACTACCCACCTCTCAAGTATTTCACAAAGTCGGACTAGAGTCAAGCTCGACAGGTCTGTCTTTCCCGTGATTCTTGCCAAGCCCGTTCCCTTGGCTGTGGTTTCGCTGGATAGTAGACAGGACAGTGGGAATCTCGTTAATCCATTCATGCGCGTATAATTAGATGACGAGGCATATGGATACCTAAGCGAGGTCATAGTTCTCACCGCCGTTTACCGCGCTTCGTTGAATTTCTTCTTGACATTCAGAGCATGGGAGAAATCACATTGCGTTAGCTCCGCAGGGACCATGCAATGCTTTGTTTTAATTAAACAGTCGGTTCCCTTGTCCGTACGTTCTGTGTAGCTTCGGTGTTCGACGCAGGAAGGGCCCCCGAAAGAGCGTTCCCAGTTCCGTCCCGGCGGCACGCGGACGACCCGTCTCGCCACGTGAAGAGTAGAGCAGTCCGCGACAGCCGACGGGTTCGAAATGGGACCCCCGTGCCTGCCTCAGAGCCTATCTTTTTCCCGAGGTTAGGATCCATTTTGCGACTTCCCTTGCTACCAATTGTTCGATGACCAGAGCTGTTCACCTTGGAGACTGATGGCGGTTATTGGAAGTACGACCGGGGTGGAGGACTCGGTCCCTCCGGATTATCAAGGCAGCCTTGCGGGCGCATCCGGGACACCGCGCGACGTGCGGTGCTTTCCAGCCGCTGGACCTACCTCGACTGAAGTCGTTTCCAGGGTGGGCAGGTGTTAAACAGAAAAGATAACTCTCCGAGGCCCCAGCGACGTCTCGGACTCCCTAACGTTGCCGTCAGCCGCCACGTTCCGGTTCAGGAATTTTAACCCGATTCCCTTTCGAAGCTCGCGCGAAACGCGCTATCTGACGGGCTTCCCCCGTCTCTTAGGATCGACTAACCCATGTGCAAGTGCCGTTCACATGGAACCTTTCCCCTCTTCGGCCTTCAAAGTTCTCATTTGAATATTTGCTTCGACCACCAAGATCCGCTCGCACGGCCGCTCGCCCAGGCTCACGCCCAAGTTTGTCGCAGCGACGCCCGCGCCCTCCTATATCGGGGCTGGTTTGCCCCGAGGCCGGGTGTAGGATCGCGCGCTTAAGCGCCCTATTTTCGGGGATAGTATGATTCGGCAGGTGAGTTGTTACACACTCCTTAGCGGTATTTTCGACTTCCATGACACGTCTGCTGTTTAATCGACAACACTTTGTGGGTTTAGGATAGCGCGCAGTTTGGACGTAACCTGGCTTGCCGTTAAATCCCGCATCGCCAGTTCTGCCTTACCAATATGGCGGCCCACTTGGAGCTCTCGATTCCGTTGGCACGGCTCAACAAAGAGCCGATGCCGTCTACCTATTTAAAGTTTGAGAATAGGTCGAGGGCGTTGCGCCCCCGTGCCTCTAATCATCTGCTTTACCGATAAAACTCGCACCCGGGCTCCAGCTAATCTCCAATTTCTCCCTCTTTCCCCATGAGGGAAATTCGGAGGGAACCAGGGACTAGCTGGTTCGATTAGTCTTTCGCCCCTATACCCAAGTCCAACGAACGATTTGCACGTCTTAGTACGTGACGGGCCATCCCCAGAGTTTCCTTGCTTGCCCGCTAGGCATTGTTCCTACCATCTTTCGGGTCGACAGGATGTCACACTCGAACCCTTCTCAGACAGATCAAGGCATCGGTCGGCGGTGCACCCCGCTTAGGGTTCCCGCAATCAGTTCCTTTGCGCCTTGCGGGTTTACTCACCCGATGACTCACACACAGTCAGACTCTTGTCCGTGTTTCAGAGGGCCGAATGGGTGCCCGCAGGCCCGGTGCCAGGAGCGCGCAGTGTGCCGAAGCACGCCAATGACGGCGCGCGCTGCCAACACGATCGGACGCGACGGCATCCTCCACGGGCATATCAACAGCCGGGCTTTGGCCGCCGCCACCAATCCGCACCGTCCACGCCGAGTTCGATCGGAGGACCGTTACGACGTTCCACATCCGACCGGGACGATCGCGGCCCCATTCGCTTCCCTCCCGACAATTTCAAGCACTCTTTGACTCTTTTTAAAGTCTTTTCATTTTCCTCGCGGTACTTGGTTTGCTATCGGTCTCAGCCAGTATTTAGCCTCGGACGGCATTTACGCCCTATTGGGGCTGCATTCCCAACAACCCGACTCGAGACAGCGCTCGTGGTGCACAGGGTCCGGGCCCCGGCGGGGGGGGGAGGGGCGGGGGGGGGAAAAAGGGGGGGGGGAAAATAGGGGGCTCTCACCCTCTACGGAGCCCCCTTCAGGGGACTTGGGCCCGGTCCGTGCTGAGGACGCTTTCCAGACTAAATTCGACAGCGAAGCCGCACCGATTTTCAAGCTGTGAGTGTTCCCGGTTCGCGCGCCGTTATAAGGAATCCTTGTAAGTTTCTTTTATCGCTTTTTGATATGCTTAAACTCAGCGGTTAGTCCCGCTGACCTGGGGTCGCGGTCGAAGCGTTTCCTAAGACAACACATTGGGTTATTTGAAGAGTTTTTCCTTACGACTAACACAGAACAAGATCAGAGGAGTTTTACGGGACCACCACTAGTTCGATGCGTCCATCGCAAGGGACTCCTATTTGGCCAACACACCATGAGCACGGGAGACCCAATATCCGCCCCAACAAATATTCCGTTAGGGGCGACGCGATGCGTGACGCCCAGGCAGACGTGCCTCGGCAAAAGGTTCTGGGCAACTTGGTTCAAAAACTCGATGGTTCACGGGATTCTGCAATTCACACCAAGTATCGCATTTTGCGGGGGTTTTTGGGGGGATCATCCTACAAAAAACTTTTAAAAAAAAAAACCCTAAAGTTCATTCATCGATGCGTGAGCGGCTATCCGGTTGCGAGAGTGTTTGTGCTTATAAAGAAGCACGTCCCATGAGCACACGCAACGGGGCAACATAAACCACGCCTTCTTAAGTTTAGTTTTTCCTTGGCACACATTGTGCGGTGGGTTGTTATTGGCCAATGACACATCACCATGGCCAAGAAACACAAGTAAATGCACATCGTCAAAGCATCGAGAGGATCAAACAAAGTGCTTAATCCCACTCGCACGCTCGTTGTTTTTACGTGTTCACGGGTCGTTCTGCTTGCAGGGTTCGAACTGATCTTCCGCAGGTTCACCTACGGAAACTTGTTACGATTCTTCCTTCCTTAAATGATAAGGTTCAGTGGTATTCTCGCGACTTGCAGGAGCGAAACCGCCACGTCGCCGCGATCTAACACTTCACCGGACCATTCAATCGGTAGGAGCGACGGGCGGTGTGTACAAAGGGCAGGGACGTAGTCAACGCGAGCTGATGACTCGCGCTTACTAGGAATTCCTCGTTTAAGACCAACAATTGCAATGATCTATCCCCCATCAGTGAAATTTCAAAGATTTCCAGGGCCTGTCGCCAAGGCTATAGACTGTTGAATAATCAGTGTAGCGCGCGTGCGGCCCAGGAACATCTTAGGGCAATCCAGACCTGTTATCTGCTCAAACGTCCGTGGCCTAAAAGGCCATAGTCACTTAAGAAGCTGGCGTGGAGGGATACCTCCCACATAGCTAGTTAGCAGGTGAGGTCTCGTTCGTAACGGAATTAACCAGACAAATCCCGCTCCACCCAACTAAGATACGGCATGCACCCACCACCCATAGAATCAAGAAAGGCGCTCTCAGTCAGTCAATCCTTACAATGTCTGACTGGTAAGTTTCCCCGTGTTGAGTCAATTAAGCGCAGGCTCCACTCCCCCTGGTGGTGCCCTTCCGTCTATTTCCTTTAAGTTTCCGCTCTTGCGACCATACTCCCCCACCCGGAACCCAAAACTTTGATTTCTCATAAGGTGCCAGCGGAGTCTATAAGCAAAATCGCTGATCTGGTCGGCATCGTTGTATGGTTGAGACTAGGACGGTATATGATCGTCTTCGCAAAGCCCCTAACTTTCGTTCTTGATTAATGAAAACATCCATGCAAATGCTTCGCAGTGTTCGTCTTTCATAAATCAAGAATTTCTCATCTGACTATGAAATACAATGCCCGGGATGTCCCTGTTAATCATTACTCCGATACTGAAGGCCAAGTCATTTAAGACCGAAATCTATGATGTTATCCCATGCAATTGTATACAGAGGTAGGTTGCTTTGAGCACTCTAATTCTTCAATGTAACAGCGGGAGGCACGACCCAGCCATTAAGGCCAGGAGCGCATCGCCGACAGAAGGGAGAGTAACCGGTGCACCGTATGGCGGACCGGGCCCGACCAACCCAAAGTCCAACTACGAGCTTTTTAATGCAAAATTACAATAGTACGCTACTGAGTGGATTTACGCGGCTGCTGGCACCAGACTTGCCCTCAATGGATCTCGTTAAGGGATTTAGATTGTACTCATTCCAATTACCAGACTCATAGAGGCCCGGTTGTTATTTATTGTCACTACTCTTCCGTGTCAGGATTGGGGTAATCTGCGCGCCTGTGCCTTCTTGGGGGGGGGGGGGCATGTGGTAGCCGTTTCTCAGGCTCCCTCTCCCAGGAATCGAACCCTAATTCTCGTCACCCGTCCCCCATGTAGGCCACTATCCTACCATCGAAAGTTGATAGGGCAGAAATTTGAATGATGCAGTCGCCGGCACAAAAGGCCGTTCGATCGTCGAGTTATCATGAATCATCGCACGCAACGGGGCAGAGCCCGCGTCGAACCCTTTTATCTCTACAATGCATCCCTTCCAGAAGTCGGGGTTTGTTGCACGTATTAGCTCTGAATTACCTACGGTTATCCGGTTAGCAGATACCATCAAACAAACTATACTGATTTATATGAGCCATTCGCAGTTTCACAGTCAGAATTTGTCTCATACTTAACACATGCATGGCTTAATCTTTGAGCAAGCATAATGACTATGGCAGGATCAACCAGGTAGCATTCCTCTTCGACGTAGCACTCACGAATGGACAAGCCAACCGTAGCACAAGTCGTTTAGAGAAGCGAGACCGCTATAAGGAGGGCAAAAAGGATCGTTGATCCATGCCCACTATATTGTTCGTATACAAGAGATACTAAAGCATGCTCAATGTGCCACAATGTCGAAAAACAGTCCTTCACAAAGTGGTCAAAGAGGACCGCATCATGGTCTCACCTCACGCCGCATATGCATCGCAAGACGAAATGAAAACTTTGATCTTATACAATCGATACCATTGATCAAGTATTCAATACAGTAAACCGCCAAACTCGTTCAAGGCGATACAAGCCTTGTCGAATAAATGAAAACGGTTTTGAAAGCATGGAAAGTTGTTGCTATGCGCCGCAGCCAACCAACGTAACAAACAAACACCACTCTGCACTTTACGGACCATCATCCCCGAAGACTATCCATACTGAAGCCACCGTCTCAGCTTCAAAAACAAGCCAAGCAACCAAAATCCAAAAGACCCCAGAATGCACGAGCGATGCGAAATCAAGGAAACGGAACCAACTTATGATCACTTAGCCAATGTATCCACGTAGAGGGAAAAGTCGTCAAAACCCATGCCCCGGCAACAAAGACAAAAACCTCAGTAACCATGGACATACGAGGAGTCACGAGCAAAACTCAAGCAACAAATCGTAGACACGGAAACATCATCGTCAAGCAACAAATCGCACGGAAACATCATCGTCACGAGCAAAACTCAAGCAACATGAGAAACAAATCCCTTCGAGCAAACACATAAGCAAGATCAACAAGCAACGAAACCCACCACCCGCGCAATTTGATGACTCGATACCTATCGTAGTTTTTTTTTTGAAAAGTATTTTTTTTTTTAAAGCTATTTTTGAAAAGCTTTTTTCAAAAAAGTTTTTTTTGGAAAAGCTTTTTTTTAAAAGTTTTTAAAAAAGGTATCGGGTCACCGCAGGCTTGATTCTATCAAGCCCGGCCGGCGCCTTGCGAGGCAAGCACCGACTAGAGGGCGAAGTTGCCATCGGCGTCAAGCAAGGAACACACATCAATCGGGAATATGCCGACTCGTGCCCGGACTTCATTACCTTCCAACTCCTACCACCCTCCTATATATACTTATTGAGAAAAAACTTAAGTGACAGGAACAGACACTAAATTTTTGAGGAGTCATACTTTTTTTCAAGTCGCTACGACGTGCGAGGAGCCGTCGGGGCAGGTTTACGTCGTGCGAGAAAACTTAGCCAAGTCGCTACGACGTGCGAGGAACTGTCGGGGCAGGTTTACGCCGTGCGAGGAAAGTTGGTCAAGTCGCTACGACGTGCGAGGAACCGTCGGGGCATGTTTACGACGTGCGAGGAACCTTGGTTGGTCTACGACGGGCCTAGGAACGATGAGGAACCTCGAATCATATAGCCAACTACACACCCTGTCGGGCACCAAGGTGAGCGAGTGACCATGGTACCCCCTATATATACTTATTGAGGAAAAACTTAAGTGACAGGAACAGACACTAAATTTTTGAGGAGTCATACTTTTTTTCCAAGTCGCTACGACGTGCGAGGAACCGTCGGGGCAGGTTTACGTCGTGCGAGGAAACTTGGTCAAGTCGCTACGACGTGCGAGGAACCGTCGGGGCAGGTTTACGTCGTGCGAGGAAACTTGGTCAAGTCGCTACGACGTGCGAGGAACCGTCGGGGCAGGTTTACGTCGTGCGAGGAAACTTGGTCAAGTCGCTACGACGTGCGAGGAACCGTTGGGGGCAAGTTTACGTCGTGAGGAAACTTGGTCAAGTCGCTACGACGTGCAAGGAACCGTAGGGGCAGGTTTACGTCATGCTAGGAAAGTTGATCAAGTCGCTACGACGTGGGAGGAACCGTCGGGGCTGGTTTACGTCGTGCGAGGAAACTTGGTCAAGTCGCTACGACGTGCGAGGAACCGTCGGGGCAGGTTTACGTCGTGTGACGAAACTTGGTCAACTCGCTACGACATGCGAGTAACTGTCGAGGCAGGTTTACTTCGTCCGACAAAACTTGGTCAAGTCGCTACGATGTGCGAGGAACCGTCGGGGCAGGTTTACGTCATGCGAAGAAACTTGGTCAAGTCGCTACGACGTGCGAGGAACCGTCAGGGCAGGTTTACGTCGTGTGAGGATACTTGGTCGGTCTGTTATACGACGGGCCGATGAACCTTGATCGGTTCCGATCTCGCTTCTTAGGATCCTTGGTTGGTCTACGACGGGCC